>VMKM01002288.1:0-79264 GCA_008360985.2 Macquaria ambigua
GACACGTACACCGGCTTAGAGCTCTTGTCGGAGCTTCGCAATGCCTGGACACAAAGAGAAATGTCTCTAGCAACTTGTCCACATTTCTCTCTCCACATTTAGTTGAGTTTGACTTTCTAGCAGGGTGGGTGTTCTTTGAAGTGAGCAGCAACAAAACAAAACCTTTTGTTAAAAGTATTTGTTTCTATTTTTTGTGTGTCTGTCCTTTGCTGCACACCTTTCCGAGCACTTTGCCTGAGGCGGCTGTGAGTGGGAAGCTGTCTCCTCCTTTCTGCAGAGCAGCTATCTGCGGAGGCAAAGAAACAAAAATCAAAGTAAAAAAAAGATGTACAGCATGCCAATACAAATAGCAGCGAACTGAAACAAATTATTAACCTGCTGTGGAGGCTTCACACTCTCCTGTTATTCTTTAACCTCTGTGTGACCTGACTTTCATGTATTTGGAGCTATGGTATGTTTCAAAACGTATATCAATATTTACTGTCTTCATATTGAAATGTTTTCTTAAAAATACATAAAGGAATATTCCATTGAAGTAAAAATGTTGAACCTGAAAACATTGCACCAGGATATGTTGTTAATGTGCCAACTTTAGCGACATCAGTGAATTACACACACATTACACAATGCACTACTGCAAAAACAGCTGTGTGTGTGTGTGTGTGTTTTATCAAGGTGAAGCTTTAGCACACTATAAGAAAACTGTGCTTTTTTTTCTACCAAGGAGAATGTCATGTACTGACATCCTCTACTGTGGACAGGGTTAACCATTTTATTTTGAAGAAATTTACAACCGGCTAGGTCAGAGGCATCATGCAGCCAGTGTGACTGCCTGCTGTGGAATTTGATAGTGATGAACAACTTTTTTTTTATTTTTAAAAGAATGTCGAAAAAATGTTTTTGTTGAAAACTTTTTGTCCACTTTTTTTTGGGAAAATGTTTATGTAAAAAAATAGTCCAAAAAGTCATATTTAAAATAATCCTGCAGGGATTATATATCTCATCTGGCCTGGGAGCGCCTCGGAGGAGCTCCAGGAGGAGCTGGAAAGCGTTGCTGGGGAGAGGGACGCCTGCTGCCACCGCGACCTGGCCCTGGATAAGCGGAAGAAAATGGATGGATGGATGGAAGTCATAAAACCTTTTCTCATTAAATGTTTGTTGTTTCCCCACGACATTTTCATAGCTGCCACTGGGATGCTATCAAGCCAGTTAAAAAAAACAGAGACTTGATCCTCTCGGGGTATTGTCCTCGAGGCTGAGAAAATCATCCAGCCCAGTGCAATCACAACCTTAGAGTCCATACTGGCTTCCTGTTAGTCTAGTATTAAATCATACAAAGAAGAAATAACCCAACAATAAATCAGTCAAATCAGACTTGATGACACTGAATGGCTACAATTTGCCATTTAATAAAAACTCTAAATTAGACTACACCTGGAAGATACTTCATATGTGTGATTAGTGGATGATGAACTGCATTTTAAAAAGACCTTTTTTTTTTTTTTCAATAGGAACTAAAGTTTTGGTCTAACAGTTGAAGAGACGGTGCAAAGTCAGATGTAGTGATGTGGGCCACTGTTGACAGGTGTGCTGTGGGTTATGGGCCAGAGCGATGAAGGGAGCTTAGCCTCCATGATGGATGGGGTGTCTGCTCTGCTATGACTGATTACAGTAAGCAGCCAGCACGGAGACAGGAGGGGCCGCGCAGGGCCTCCGATCCCAGCTGGGATGAGGCCAACAGTGTGTGTGAGTGTTTGTGTGTGTGAGAGAGAGAGAGGTTTGGCTCCTATGAAGTAAGAGCAGGACTGAAGCCAGAACAGTAGAAGTCAGAAAGACAGAGCAAGTCATCAATAACACACTAGTTTGAGTTACAGCCAGGCTATCGGTGAGAGCAAGACAGAGACAAAGAGAGACAGAGAGGGACAAAAAGGAGAAGTGATGAGATGGGAGAAAAAGAAAGTGAGAGGGAGAAAGGGGATGGGGTAGGAGAGGAGGAGAGATACACTGCAGGTGAAGAGAGATAAATAGAGAGAGAAAGAGAGGAGGGAAAGACAAATACAGAGGACGTAGGATCTGAAGGACGCTGAGCAGCAAAGAACTTCAACAACAAGCATATCATTTTCACAAAGTGAAAGGAAAAAAAGAAACATTTTTTTTCTCCTCTTTCATCCTTTTTGTTTTGTCTCAGACCCGGCGCAGATAAAAACACACTGCACTCCCCTGAAAGCACAGACACATTTACATCTTCTGGGTATTCAGCTACACATAACATAGAGCGACTGAGGTAGAAATGGACTGTTTTGTTCAAGGACACTTCAAAAGGATCCATACATCATTTAATGGACACACTGGCTGTTGAGGGGACTGTACATACTAAAGAGTCTTCATCTTAACAACTCATCTGGTCCATTATTTATTCTCATTATTTACTAAAGAGAAAAAAATATTTTTTTTTTCATCCGACTTGTTTCAAGACTCAAGTGTCACCTTCCTGTACTGGAACAAACTTTTCTTCATTTTTTCTTGATTTAAAGGAAGACTTGGGAAATACAGTTATTCTTTTTCTTTCTGAGTGAGATGAGTCATTAATGTCGTACTCATGTCATTGTTTAGACTGTAATTGAAAGCAACCAAGTCAGAAAAAATGTTCGTGTCAGTCTGCGATTTGTAATTTTGAGTCAAAGATATCGGGAATTTCTTACAGCTTCGATATCTCTCACTTGTACCTGTTTTCCACCAACATGGAACGGGTTCCGTTCCAGTTCAAGCACCTAATTTTGAACCGTTTGGAGCATTTCGACCAAAAATAAATTGGTTAGGAAGCCAAAAAGGTTGGTTCCCAGCTGGAACCAAAAAATAGCAGCTTTTCCTTGACCTGAAGTGCGAACTGTGACGACATCAGTGGGCGTGTCCTATTCTGCAGGTTGGAAAAAGGATGGAGAAGGCAACAGTGGTCTACGGTCTACTATGGTAATAGTCTTCTACGTCCTCTTATCATTAATAGCTGGTCCAAAAACAAATATCTGTAATAACAGAACAAAAGCTTGCACATAATCAATTCAATCTGCCATCTTGCTCCTGCTGTTTACTTCCGCTGTGCATTGTGCAACGCCCTCCGTTCCACTCAAAACTAGTGGAAACTAGGTTGGTTTGCTAGATAGCACCAAGGTTCCAAGAGTCCTGGACAGAACCAGTTCAAGAACCAGAGCTAGTTTGATGGAAAGATGGAAAGAGGGCAAATGACTGCAAAGCCTCCATCGCTGGCACCTACATAAAATCCAATATTTACACTAATACGATCGATTCAGCTAATTTAAAAGAAGCTATACACAGTTTGCTTGTATTTGGTTTCACTTGTTAATGAATTGCTCCAAATCCGTAGCACTGCAAAATGAGCTAATTGAGGCTATTTATATGATGTGACTACAAGGTTAGCAGTGGAGGTAACCATGCTTGAATATTCCCAATTATGAATAACAGGATGTTTTCCTGTTCTTCCCTTTCTACCCACATTGCGGGAATGCAGCATAAGTACAGAGCTACAATCAAGATGTGGTTAGCCTAGCTTAGCATAAAGACAGGAAGAGGGAGAAACAGCTAGTCTGACTCTGTCTAAAGTTCAAAAATATGCCTACCAACAAGTCTAAAGCTCACAAATTAGCATGTGGTAGCAGTTTAATCAGTACACAAACAGAAATGTAAAAATGACAATTTGCAGGAGGAGTTACATGTTGTCTTTACTTAGTCTTTATGCTAAAGCTAGGCTAAACACGTCCTGACTCCAGCTATGTATTTTAACACACAGACATGAGATTAATATAGATTCTTATTTCACTCTCAGACAGAAAGCAAATAAGCACAAGCACAAGTTTTAGTATAGATCTATGTACAGGCACAATTGTACCACACATGGCTACTTCACTGTGATGACAAGACACAAGTCACTGTGCCCATTTGTTGTTCGCTAAACGCTAACCACCTACCGGCTCCAGCTCCGTACTTAACGCACAGACATGAGAGGGATACAGATCTTCTCATCTCACTCTCAGAAAGAAACCATATAAGCATATTTCCTAAAATGCTGAACTATTTTTTTAAGAATAATCTTGAAGGTTGAATATGAGACGAAATAATTTGTTAAAACAAATGAGTTTTACAATTTATCTGTAGCATTTTGAATGCAGGACAATCTCTCTAACCACTATAGGTCATAGTGCCACAAACGTGTGTACATGCACACAATACTTTTGCTTGAAAATGTTATATTTTGTTACATTAATACCTTCAAGGATCTTTGCACCTGCGTCTGATAAAGACACACACACCTTTACTCTCGAGGCTCGCACATTTAATTACAGCAACTGAGAAAAAGTTCTCTCTCTAACCTTCAGAGACATTCTCAAACTGCATATTGGTTTTTGAAAACTCTCAGTGTGTTTTTGGAAACTCTTTCTGACATCTAATTGAGTATGGCATCATACTGCTCGTCAGTGGTACGTGGCGGTGTGCGTGTAGATCCGGTAATGGCTAATCTCATTTCTAGATGACTAATTTACTGAAATTTGGTATGGAGCCTGATATGACTTGTGTTTCACAGATTACTTCACAGCTAATTTCCCACCAAGTGCTCAAACGCTAAAGCTGGTGTTGACTTGAGGCGTCGCATTTCTGTGCGTGCCTGTGGACAAATTACACGGAGCCCCAGAGACTGACAATTACATCAATATGGACGGGAAGGGAGTTCTAAAATTTCATGCACAGCAAATGATCCAAAGCTAAAAGCTTGAGCCCAAAGATGCAGCATGGGCGTGTAATGCCGACAATACCTGTTACTTAAATGAACCAGTACAAGCCAGTAGGATTTTGGCACAGAAATAGCATCAGTAGATATGTGAGACTGCATCCTCGGAGGTGACCATGTTCTGTGTAAACAAGGAGATCAGATTCCTTCCCACGGCAGAGATGAACCAACATTTTCTGACGCCAAAGCCACAAGCACTAATTGAGGGAGATGGATACACTCCTACAGAGAATTGAATTAGCATGTTACACTACTACATGAAGACCGTTGGGGTTATAAGCAGAGAGTCTTTTGCCTGCTAATTGAGTTAGCAGTGGATCGGATGATTGCTGGAGCCATCAATGCTGGTTCCCTTTGAAACTTTTGAGTAGCGCTTGTCATCAGCATTACAGGAAATGCCCATCACTACTCTTCTACAGATCGGCATCATCTACAAAGAATTTGCATGTTGATATTTTTCTCAGGGAAAGCACTTGAGGTCAGTTATTTTCATTTTCACCTCAGAAAAAAACAGGGTTTCTATGCATTAACAACACAGTGTGTGTAAATGCATCTACAGTCCACATCTCTTCACTACCAAGACTCCTGCGGTGCCTCCTCGGGGGCCCCACACGGAAACTGGGTATCTCACGGTCCCAGGCTAAATACAGGGGATCTCAGATCAGCAGTAGGCCCCGGAGATGCGGTGTGCAGGTCCACCACTGTGTGGACACGCCCTGGCGCCCGTCAAACACTGTCCCAGCTATGGATAAATAGCCCCACTGCCCTTGTGGTAAGTCGGTTGAGACAAGGCTAAGGGAGCACCCCCTGACAGAAAAGCAATGCGCTGGCGGAGCCTCTTGCAGCCAAGATGTGGGACCGGTTGTCCTGGGACCACCCTTGCCACCGGGATTTACCTCATCATGCTGAAGATGGTGCCACTGGGGATGGCGTACCCCCTGTGGCACTTTAAAATCTTCTTTGCGCAGGTCTCCACCTCTGACCACAGTGAACACTACAGTTCACATGTGAATGTAAAAATCTAATCAGAAAATATTTTTAGTAGAAATCCTTAGCAGAAATGGACTGACAGTGTGACTGTCTAAACTTCTCTCTTTACCTCCAAATCCTGCTAAATTAGAAAAAAAGACAATTTACTCTGTTTATCCTCTTATTTTAGGCTCTAGCCAGATGCCTGTTCATCAGGCAGATTTAACTTTAACTTGTTTTTATTCTTTCCTCAACAGGTCACCGAGGCTCCAGACTGAAACAAAGTGAACATTTGCATATTAATGAAATCCAGTTTCTGCTGTCCCACAGGTATACTTTGACCAGTAGGTATTTGTTCCAGCTTGATTTGTATTCAAAAAGCTGCATTAGCATTAGCTACACAAGGAGGCCTTGGCTTGCAATAAAAGTCACGCTGTCAAAACAGCACACACACTCACATGCACATACAAATATATGTGCAAGTGTGAGTTCACATGCACACACATACACACACACACACACACACACAGGCACGCACATTCCAAAGTAATTGAGGATTCTGTCCTTTGCTTCGTCCCTCTCTGACATTTCTTTGCTTTTATATAATGCAGTGAGCAATAAACACAAGAGAAGAAAGTGGTTACATGTTGATAACTTAAATAATTCACCTACAGACTCTTGTCAAGGTTGGCAGCTCTTTTATGGAAACATTTGTGCGTGGCAAGAAAGAACACAAAATATGACGTAGCACATTGGCTTTTCATCAGCGTTTTTTACAGTGATGTGGTCTGTAAGCCAAGCCACAGAGTGACAAAGCTCACCAGCACAGAAGGGGTAAAAAAGCAGATGTACAACAAAAAAACCTGTGAGCTCAAGTCGGGATAACAGGTAGTCCAAAATCTAAGCCTTTGTTCAGACTGCAGGCAAATCAGATTTGTTTCTCAAATCAGATCTTTAAGACAGACTGTTCGCACTGTTATTTGCAAGTGGTCAGATCGGATTTGTGTGTCCAGACATCACCAACCTATCTTAAAGGGTTGCTGTGGTAATGACGCAGGCGTCAGTAACTATGTACGCTGGTGACACATGAGAAATGGAGACCTCCAAACAATCACGCTGTGAAGTCGCAGTGCAGAACTTGCAATACACTTCCGTCACTCTGGATTTGACGTCGCTGTTGTGTGTTGCGTTGCGAGTGACGCAAAAGACACTTTGAAATCCGATTTGAGCGGCCAGAGCGTCAGCATCTGTAGAAAACAATTGGAATCGCATTTCAAACCACCTCCAAATGTGGCTTGGATCAGATTTGCAAAAATTGCATTTCGTGTGGTTTTTTGCTGTCCAGACTTTCTAAAATCAACCTGGATACAATCTGAAGGCAGTCTGAACAATGTCTAAGAGTCTCACCTGTGACTGGTGCTCTTCACTCTTGTACACACCCTGCACCTGCAGCAGGTTCTTGGCCACGCCCACACATGGCAGCCCTGACAGCACTCCGAGATGACACGCCAGGCCGAACTCTGCAGGGTCCACACAGTGACAATGTCAAATATAAACCAAAACCAAGCGCAGAGCAACTTGAGTTGCTTTTGACACAATAGTAATGACTTTGTGTGACATAATAAATACATTTTTTATGACGTAAGACAAAATACAAGACAAGACAGCTTGTGAAATGTATCTAACAATATCTCCTCTTTGGTGAAATGAACTACCGAAATGTCAACAAACTGTTGGCAGAATGGCTCCAAATGCACCACCACTGGCAGTTACATCAAAATAAAATCCAATATTACCACAAACACAAACGATTCAGCTAGTCTTATTGGAGCTACACACTGTTTGTTTGTATCTGGTTTCACTTGGTAACAACTGTTACAAATAAGTAGCTAATTTTGTCTATTTATCTGGTGTGAGTACAAGGTTAGCACTGGGACTAACCACCTTGCGTGAACACTCCAAAATCGGAATTAGGGCTGTTATTCCTGTTCTTGACATCCATGCAGTCTTTGTTAATGTTATTAATTACACCTATGTCTGTCACTTAATGCATCCTACTGTAAATCAAAAAGAACGCACCAATAGCATGAAAACACTCCCTGGGTCAGTACAGTCCAGCGTGACTTACCTCTGTAGTGGAAGAGACCATTCCCATCCACAAACACCACCTGTTCAGAGGGCACACAACACATACACAACTGAAAATAATTTACCTATAGAACAAAACAAAGCTAGAGCTGTTAACTGTTCATTTTTACATTATGAATAGCGAGTAAAATATGTATTTCTAAAGCCCTATAAGTTCTGGGCTTGAGCTGTTGTGAAAGCTGTTCAGCATTTTTTCATGTAAACACTTTTCAAAGGTTCTAGGCCTTTTGTACAGCACACATATTGTCGTATCATAGCAGGAAAATCACAGGTATAAAGAATAATGTTAATCATGGCTGCTCAGACACTTAAGTGAAGCAGAGGCATCCTTATGTTATTAGTTCCACCTGTGCTATTCGTGATATGACAAGTTGAAATGCCCGCTGTCAAACTTTTTATCCGCTTATCTGTAGTGCTACCACTGTCTGCTACAATGTCAGACGTAGCGTTTGAGATAGCAGAGTGTCTTTATCCTGAGTTTCAAAAGTTAAAGTTAGTAAGAGACAAGATCCTCAAACTGATATTCGAACTCTTCCAGCTCCAACACACCGATGAATTCTTGAAGCCAGAGGTGACGCCACAGACATATTTTCAGCACTGAATCATAACTCACCGGAAATAACTCACTTCAAATGTTGCAGATAAAGGGACCAGTGACCGTATCTGTCCAGGGCTAAATGTCAGCGGAAGTAAAACTGAGTGAGAGAGTGTGTGTGTGTGTGTGTGTGTGTGTGTGTGTGTGTGTGTGTGTGTGTGTGTGTGTGTGTGTGTGCGCGCGCGCATGACTGTGTATGTGGTGGGTGAAAAGTATGTGTGTGCGTTTCTGCACACCTGCGTGCATGGTGACAGAGAGACAGAGTGGGAGGAAGTGAGGGAGGCGTGTGGGCTGTGACAAACAGAAGTGAGTGGGTGGGAATGAATTGGAGGCGACTTTTTGAGAAACAGTGAGAGCGCGAGAACAGAAGAGCTTTGTCACAGTAGCTGCAGTTCATTGAGTGTGTTTAAATGTGCATGCAGTAAGGTAAGGTTTACACCATTTAAACAAGGCCAATAATGTCAGTAAGTTGTCAATCTTGTCAGGTGTGTCAGTAATCATTTTAAAAGTCCAAAATTTCCACTCACTCATCTCTTCAGTTCATCCAGATACATCAAAAATGAATGACCAAAATTCCTCATCTGTACTTTAAGATTAAGGCTAGCATTGCAAGCCGAAATGCTAAAGTTAGCATGTAACATTAGCATGCTTACAGCTAGTATGATAGTATGGCATAACTAATACTAATACTGATTCTAATGTGTAAGCATGTTAGCATGCTGGCTTTAGTATTATGATCAAAGCACAAAGTCTGACAATAGAGCCTGACAAGCTCAGACTGAGATGTCTCATTTTGGCCACTGTTAATTGAGGATGAACCATCTTGATAGCAGTTAACCACATGGGCTTTCCCCTGGTGCCATGCTTAATAGTAATAATGCTTAATAGTTAATATTTTATTAGTTTATCCCTTTGCCCAGTACTTCAGTGCAGCTTCTCCGGCTATAGCGCAGGTTGCCAGATAAAGTTGGTAAACACAAATTATTTCATTTTTACGTTTCCGTCTGTGTACAGGTTATACAACTGAGATATAAAGTGTTAATTAGTGAGCTTCAGAGGTTTTCAAAGGCATATTTTTTAACATTGGATAGAGCCAGGTTAGCTCCCCCTGCCTGCCAGTCTTTATGCTAAGCTAGGCTAACCACTTCCTCACTCCAGCTCTGTGCTCATAGACCTGAGAGTGGTAGCTCACTCTCGGAAAGAAGGCTAATAAGCACACTTCCCAAAATGTTGAACTATTCGAAATTAAGCCAAATTTGAATCTAATTACATGTGTAATGAACATTCCAGCCACTGCTAGCATGGGTGCAGACTTACAGACGCTGATTTAACTCTTGCAAAACAAAAGAATCAAAAATTAAGGATCCAAAATGAAGAAAGGGTTTGGTGCACACCAAAAAATGGCTTTGGACAACCTTAATAATGTAATTTGAGGTACTCACACACACCTGTCATTCATTCTCCTAATTGACAAAGTACTTTGATGAATCCCATGAAACACTCTACAGTTATTACAAGAAGTCCTTAAACAGGTTGAAGACATAATTTCTTATGAAATATTGAATTTGACCCCATTAATGTGTGTGTGCAGAAGCTGACCTGAGGCAGAAGTTCAGGCTGGTTCCTCTCAAGCCGCTGCAGAGCCTCCAGGAGGAAGGGGGTTTCTCTGAAGGCCAGGAAGCCAGCGATGTAGGGGGCCGTCAGGGTCACCATCTGACTGTCCTCATACAGCATCTGGTAAAGGGGAGGGGACAGAAACACTGGTAAATAATTGTATGACTTTTTTTTTTTCTGGCCAACACTGATCTCCTACCTGCTCATTCATTGTGATTCACGCTTAAATAGTGTCAATTCATTGGGTTTGGATATATACATCTGTGGCCCTGAATAGAGCTCAGACAACGATACTGTCAGAGTTCAGGTGCTGCATGCTTCGGACAAATGCGGCCACCCCAGTGTATATGTAAGGGCGAGTCCACAGATGCACACACAAGCTGTGCAAGATAATCACTAACATCCCCCATCTGGCACGAAATGAAACATCTGTTACTTCTTGTTGATTTAAGGCTGTGAACATATTCTGAACATCAGACAAGTTACTCTGTTCAAGTTATCTGTTGTGTTCAGAAGTGGACATTTATAAATTAAGGTTATACAGCTTTAAAATTGACTTACAAAACAAATCAGTACACAAAAGGTTTATATTCTGTATTTTTGGTTTCATGACAATGCCCCCCCGTCCGTACCAATTGCAATGCCCTTAGTTCTCCCTCGACATAGAACAACATTTCTTTTCATATAGCTAATCAAATCAGTTCATTTTGAACTTTTAAACTATTTGCATAGAGCACTAACGTCACCATTCTATCAGTGGTTGATGGTTACAGCACACACCAACACACTACACAAAAAAACAACCAGCATCAGCTTTCTAGCTAATGTCTCCTCCTAATCTAAAAGCATGGACACGTGTCTTGTGTTGCACCTTTGCATGCTGAATGAGCTACCAAACAAACATCTACTGGGAAAAGAAATTGCACTGCTAACATCAGTTTGAAGGCTAGTTAGCTAATTAGCTAGTCTGTCGAAGCACATTGAACAGCATAAAAACTAACCTGCAAAGGTCAACATTGGCCAATTTAAATGCTAACTGATGCTAAAGGGTGTGGTGGTTATCGTATCGTCATAACACCACTGCTGCTAATAAAACAATGGCTGTGGTCTTTTTTGCTCAGGAAGGTTCCTAACGGAGTGAAATGACCCGGAAGTATCTAAGTGGCAGCCGTGATAAGAGCTGGTCCAATTCTCTAAATGCTAAGGAAAGGTGCTTCAGTGCTTCCTTCTACATATGAAACCCAACCTGTTATAAACCTGAGGTAAAAGGCACTGAATTGAGGTTTTAAAATTAAAATTTTGATTCATTGGTTCATGATTTGGGTTCCTAAAATGATCACATTTTGAAATTTATAATAATGTTTTTCCAGTTAGTACACATTGACAGTATTCATGTACCTCAGTACCTCTCTATCTTTTTCTTTTGGGCAACACCACCACAGCTAAACTTATCTTACCATGATGACCTTCTCAGTATCCCATGGAGCATCAGCAGGGTTCAGGAGGCCAGAAGTCACGGCCCTCTAGTGTTCAAGCTGTTACAACTACTCTCTGACCAGTTTGAAAATCTTTTTCTGCTCACAATGAGAGGATGATGCTGTAACATCAGACACTAACACTTTTTATCAAGGCCTACAGCAGTGGCTATAAATAAAACACACAAAAGCTCTCGTTTGTGCACAGAGGTAAGCCCATGACGCCTCGTCACGGGGATGTTTTCTGAATCAGAAATGTCAACTACCATTCAGGATATGTGCATGTCGTATTTTTTGACTGCAGTGACCTTCATCCCCCTCTGCTAAACAGAGGTGATAAAACATCGCTGATTGTTACGCGGGAAAGTATTATTGCCAGGAACTTCAACAACTAGGGTTATTCACGCTGAAAGGATATTTATTCAAATTTACAGTTTAAAGAATGTGTTGAGCTCCTGTTTGGGAATAGCTTATTTAAATGCAATTGCAATTTAAATGTTTTTCTGTGAAACTCCACAGCAGTGGACACACCGTGTGTTACCAGTATTACTTTGTGTCACAAATGGCCTTAGGTGGCAGTGTTAGAGTAAATTGAACGCAAGCAGGGAACATAATCCCATTATTGGACAGCATTTCTGAACATTTCATTAGCCTCATTGGGTCCATGTCTCAACAACATACAGTGACAAATGTCATTAATTATAATGGGTTATATAATGAAAAGGTGCCAGCAGCCCATGTTAATGCACAGATAAATAGCAGGAAGGAGGAATGCTTGTGAAAGTCTGTACAAAAATATAAATGAAGAGAAAATTGGGACTGCCAAGGTCACTTTAGCAACAGCCGGTTTATCAAGACTACATGTTGAGCTGCATTGTACCCACTGAAATACCCACTTTCTGATACTTGACAGGTAATTCATAATTCCTTCACGATTTTGTAGTGTATACTTACTATGTATGTGGCATTTCTATAGCATAATATTACAACCACAGTCTTGTTACCTGCTATAGCAGGAACATTTGTCTTGACTGCATATTGCTGACCCAAATACAACTTTATAAGATGGAAAAATGACATAAAATAACGTAATTATGGGTTAAATGGGTTGTAGTGTCGTCTGGTTCAAAAGCAACACTCGGGATGTCCACAAGAAGCAATGAGCTTCACTCCAATTAAAACATGTCTCCAAGGTCAGTTTTAACTGTTTACTGAAGTGAAGGTAACTACACAAACACATACTTAAATAGGGTCAAAAAACTATGTTGCTCCTTAGACATTTATGTCTGCTCTCTCTATGCTATGACGTCATTTATACATCTACGGAAGCGTTACTTAAACAAATTAATTACAAAACAAATATGCAATTCCTTAATGTTGCTGACTAATGTTACTAACAAACTAAAAATGCAAGCTAAATACGCAAAATAGTATTTTCTCATTCTTCAAATTATATTCTTTCATGTTTCTTAAGATATGGCTCTTATATTTCCAGCCCCTAACTGGCTAGACTGGAAGCATACCAATTACTAAACTTAAACTTTCAAAGAGCCATGCAAATCTAAACAGGGCTAAACAACTTAAGAACGGGGGAGACCATCACACTGCTTCATGACGCAGACAGAGCTTTGAGACCGGTCTAACTAGGACACTGGTCTTCGTCTGCACACTGACGCCGTGTATAGCACTTTTGGCATCTGGCATAGTTTTGAGAACTCTTCCCTTCATCCAGGAATTCCGAGGGGCTGACTTGTCCACAATTAAGACAATGTCGTTATGTCGAGAAGTATGAAAGTGCCCCTAGTGGAACGCGCAGTTGGTGTCTGCAAGAAAGTGGTGAGTTCTTTCTCCAAATCTTGGAAAACAAAGCGTGAACTGGCCACCGCTCAGGCAGAGCTGGGTTTGCCTGCTCACCAGCTCATAACAGAGACTCCCACCAGATGGGGCTCTCGACAACATATGACTGAAAGGGTCCTTGAGCAGGAGAAAGCTCTAACACAAGTCCTTTGAGCTGACAGAAAGACCAGGCATCTGATCCCAACGTGGCAGGGCATGGACGTTCTCCAATCTGTGAACAAGGCATTGAGCCCTCTCATTGATTTCACATATGCTTTGTCTGGGGAGCAGAACGTGAGCATTTCATACTTAAAACCTGTGCTCCATCTTCTCAACGAGCAGGTTCTTAAGCTACAGGATGATGACACACAGCTCACCAAGGACATCAAAGCAAACATTCTTGAGTACCTGAATGAAAAACATGCTGAACTATTCACCCAGGAGCTTAAGTTACATGTGTAAATTAAGTTACGTACATTAACTTATGTACAGTAACTAACATATTTATTTTTCCATTTTCAGCTTCTTGTTTAAAAGAACAACATCACATGTACATTTACTGTTATTTTCTATGCATCTAGTCAGTCTGGTCCCAGTACTGTCTAGCTGTAAGAACAGAAAATGAGTAACTGACTATATACATGACAAGTAAATGTGTAATAAATGCAGATTTTAAGGTTGTGTGTCCTGTAAAATATTCATGTGACAAAGTTAATATGGACCTGGAGCTGAAAAGAAAACAGGAAGAAGCAACAGCTCTGAGAAAAATAGTATAAAATAAAAAAAAATAAAAAATAGTATCTGTTTTGGTATTAAGGATGATGATCAGGGGGTCGTAGTCAGAAAGAGAAAGAGATCACTTCAGTGGCTGCCAAAACCAACCACGCAGCCTTGGTGAAAGTATGAGTAATCTGCTAAAGTGTGTCCACAGTCTTCCTCATGCAACCAGGAGTAAATAAAAAAGCAGTATATTTAAAGTGATGAAGTCGCAGCAGGAAAAGACTTATATACTGACAGTATTTTACATCATGATACATTGTTATATTTTCACCAGATGTGTTGAATACATTCTGTGATCACCTTTCTTGTCTCTATTGTGAAAATGTGACTTTTTCTGACAAATGTGTAAGTGGTGGGGGCTGTGCCACCAGACTTAGCAAATACATAGTCAATACTGCTGCTGTTCCCACCTGTCACCACTAGAGGTCGACAAAGCTCAGAGCTTCCTTAGTTCATCTGTAATTACTGGGTGTAGCGAAGGGACAGCTCACCTCCAGGTCGGGGTAGCTGAGTACCACGAGCTGGGCGCAGGCGTTTACATCGTCCCCTTTGATGAAGGAGAGGTCCACTCCTCCGACTCTCTCCAGGCCCGAGAAGTCTGGACTCCTCTGCCAGTCCTCGGTGTCGTCCTCCACCACCTGCTGTCTGAGACGAGCCTGCTCACTGCACAGAGAACCGACTACACAAACTCACACGAGGAATAATTCATGCCAGAAGAAAACACCTAATCAAAATGTACAATCTGTAATCCAAATGCAAACACAGGGGTTGCACCCGCCAAAAAAAAAAAAAAAACTTAACACAAGATTGGCAACTGCTATCACTCACATGGTGACTGAAATGTATTTCATTATATGGACTTAAGTTAGACAACAACTAAATCAAAGCTTCACGTGTTTTATAATACTGCTAAAGCTTAGTTTACATTAGTAATATTTGTAAAAGTCATAAAATAATCCGGTATTTTCAATTATGATTATTTTTTACATGTTTACATTCTACGATTACACATACTAGACAAGTTGGGTGTTTTAAAGCTGGCCGTGATATTTTTTATTCTACACCAGAATAACATACTGGCACCACACCAAAATGTAGAGAATACGATTTGTTAAAAGAATAAATAAATTTTGTGGTTTTGCTAAATACTCAGGAAATCTTACAGAGTTTGGTTGGTGGCTTTCTAAGGTGCACGGGCACTTCAGTATTTCTAAAATCCTGGCTACGTCCCTGATGTCAGACTACAGACTGGGGTTGTTCTCAAAAAGTGCCCCAATATTTACTAAGCATTTCTAGGGCTGCAACTAAGGATTATTTTCATTATTGATTCACCTGCTGATCATTTTCTCAATTAATCATTTCATCATTTTGTCTATAAAATGTCAGAAAATAGTGACAAATAATGAAAAATGTTTATTATAATTTACCAGATCCTAACGTGACTTATTCAAATTGCTTGTTTTAGCCGACCAACAGTCCGAAACTGAAAAGTATTCCGTTTGAGAAGCTGGAACCAGCAACCTTTTGGCATTTTTGCTTAAAAAAATGACTGAAAGAATTCATCGATTCTGCAGATTCATTTTCTGTCAGTGAACTGAAGATGAATCAGCAAATGGTTTCTGCTCTACTTCATTCCCCTGTGCCCTTTGACCAAAATCCCTTTAATCTTTCTGCCTGGAAAACAGAGAATTTTAGCATACACAGCTATTGTGTTGTTATTGTCTCCCTCCCTGCCTTTCTTTGGCATCCATTTGGTTTACACATATACTGTACATCCTTGTTGCATGCCCTGCACCAATATTGTGGAAATATAAAATAAATATAAAATTCCTAAGACAAGTCCACCAGAATGCAGTTTCTAGGGCTGTAACTAACGATTCCTTTCATTATCAATTATTCTTCTGATTATTTTCTTGATTAGTAGATCAATCATTTTGTCTATCATATGTCAGAAAGGTGACGTTATAAGTGTTTTGTTTTGTCCAACCAACAATCCAAAACGATACAAAACAGAGAAACACAGCAAAGTGGCAACCACAGAATGTTTTTTGTTTTTGCATGATTCATTGTTCCAGCTTTAGCAGGTTCATTGTGAATTTAAAACCTTTTTCCTTTTCCCCAATTTGTACAATTTCATCTGCAGAGAACTGACGCTACTCTATTTTGAGACCAGGGATTGTGGACTAGAGTTTGTAGGTGGTAGTTACAAGAACAGGTTTAGTTATATCTGGCAGGGACACAGACACGTGTAGCAACATCTGTCAGCACATTGTGGAGCACTCTGTTTGCTTTACCAAGCTCCAACTTCAGGTAAGCGAATGATAACAAGTAGCTACACTGTGCGGAGATATCAGCGATGTCAACTGTCCTTTATGTAGTGTCCTGTATATAGTTCAGGCATATAAATGTAAGAACAGCACTCTGACCTCTCCCACTGCTTGACCAAATCTGCTGCAGGAGGAGCGAACATCTGTACCGGCCCGGTGAAGAGGACACACTCAGCTGCAAAAGGACTTTTAAGAAGGAAAATCAACTGACAGAAGCAACGTGAACAGCAGCGTCCCTGTTTCGCTTCCGTGTAGTGACGTCACTGTGAGGGCGTGGCCTGCGTCTGGCGTCAGTGTGGTGTTATGTGGGTAGATCCTGCCATCTAGTGGCTTGAAGGGCAAATTACACTGATAGAAAAATGGGCAAAATGCACTTTGTGCAACATTTTGTTTACTGACACTGCAGCTCGATGCACCCCTGTTAAAAAAGAACTGTGTTTTTAAAATGTAACATTATCCAGCAATTACTTTAGGTATCTTAATGGACTAGGCAGCTAAAATTGACTGTGATAATGCCAGGACAGGAAATAGCTTCTGTTACTCACTAGATCTGGGAAAAGCCTGTCACAGCTTCCAGCTTAAAGGCAAAACAAAGTATGATGAGAACAGAGGTTGAGATAATAGAGACTGGTCTGATACCAACAATTTTAAGGTGGGGAGAAAGTCCTACCAAAGTGACAGGTATAGAGACCTGACATAGTGAACACAAACGTACAGAGACTGTTTCAGCAAAGATAATGTCATGTCACATTTGACTTGACTACATATAAAATCCCAACTGATGATCTGCAAACTCTATAGGAAGGAAAGAACAGCCGATAGAAATGAATATCAAAATGTGTGTTTTTTAAAAAGGAGGGTGAGTGACCCATTAGATTAGCAAGGCTTGTCAAAGGGCAGGTATGCTGAGAAAAATAAAGACCGGAAAAACACTTGAAGACAGGAATTCTGTATGGACTGAGACCAGCATGTCCACTGATGAGAATAATCCATCAGAGAAAAGAGATACTGGAAATGCTTGATGCACCAAGGTCTTTTAAAAGTAAGACATAGACCGGAAAATAAATAGGACAATGTGACATTTCAGCTGGGGTTGCCCGGGTAGTCTAATGGCCAAGGTGCATACCACATAACCACAATGTCCTTGGTTTGATTCCAGCTGAGGACATGTCTTTCGCCCCACATTTCCAGCCCATCTTTACACTGCTAAATAAAGGCAAAACTGCTGAAAAATCAATTCTACAAATCCTGAAATATTCCTGTGAAATATGCCTCAGGGCTTCGTTCTTAGTCCTCCGCTCTTCCTTTTATTTCACCTCTTGGCCAAATTATATTTATAGTATATATAAGTCATGGAATTAATTTCTACTGCCACGCAGATGATACTCAGCCATATGTGCCTGTAAAGGCAGATAATCATCACACCAGTATAAGGAAGTCAGAGCCTAGCCTGACTGCTGTAAAGAAAATGGATGTTGCATAACTTCCTACGCCTATATTCTGAAAGAAGTGAGATGCTGTGTCATTGGCACTGCTCCACAGACATCCTTTTAATCAGATAAATGTATTTCTTCACAACCAAGTGATCTCGCAATTTTTGACACCCAAGAATCTTGGTTTTACTTTTGATCCTTCTCTATCCTTTGATCTACACCTTAGAAAGTCAACAGCGCTGCTTTTTTCCCCTACATACAGTAACACTGACTTGACCTCACCCACAGCAATTTAGAAAGAGGAGAATCAGGTCAGTGGGGACAGATTATCTATTATCATTATTGAAGTCATTGATGCAGCAAACATGAAACCCATTTTCATGATTCTCATTCATTAACAAGTCATTAAAAAGTGAACGCAGCGGCAGAGTAGGGATTTAAATATCTTAAAAAAGGGGACAATAAAACATAACAAAATTCTTCCAAGTTTGGTAATGGATGCATTTTCAAATTCATGGTCTCAGTTATTTCAAAGTTAACTGTGTGGGTCCAGGTCAAACGTGTTATTTGTCTGAGTTCTGGATCATAATGTGTACTTAACTTCATTCATCCCATAAGCAAAACTAGCAAAGACACATGGAAAACATAAATGAATGTGACACAAGAGCATGTATTTTCCCATAATTCAAGTTTAATGTTTTCAAAAAATGTAAAGGCGCCATATTCTCATTAATTCAAACATGTACTTTTTACATAATTCCTCACATCAAGGTAAAGAGAAGATATGCAACAATGTCAGAGAAGGAAGCAGAGAGACAAATGTGTTGAACAGTCGAGACAAACAGTTATAGCCCTCATTTGTCAATGAGATCTTGATGAAAAGTGTACACACTAAGAGCTAAAGTCAGGAGACAGCAGACCGTGGGATTTTTTCTGGTATTTATAAGACTGAATTTCAACGAAAGAAAACAAAAACATCTGATCTGAGTACACTTCTTTGAGCCTATGGCTTCAATCGAGGTCCACTCTGCTTTCTAAGATATACACAATGAAAAGTGTTTGAAAACCAAAACAGCAAAACTGGAGTGTACAAGTGGTGAAGAGTAGATAAAGAGAAAGAGACAAAAGGAAGTGTGAGAGTAGTTAGGTCTGGAACTGATGTTACTTGTTTCATCATCAGTCGAACTATTAGATGGAAATCTGAAGGAATAACAAGGTGAAGGAAAGTTAGTCGTGTGGTTCTAGGCATGCTTCAGAAAGTGAGAAGAGGCCGAGTTAGAGAAACACACCTGCCGTGAGGGGCAGAGGGAGTGTTTACACACATTTACAGACATATCTTTTACCCCACTGTTTCTAACATTCATTCTTTTACAACTATCACACACACTTAATAGCCCACAATCTGAGGTCCTTTTTCTCAGTAAAGCATTTCATGTTATTGCAGTTAATGACATATAGTTACCACAAGTTAACCCTTGACCTTTCATTAATAGTTAAAAACAAGCAGTTTCATGTATTAAAAACAACAGGCAGGGCCAGTATTTTCAGGAGTGTGATTCCCATATAAGAAAGTCTCTGTTTTATCTGTTTTTTGTTTTTTTCTTCTTGCCGTCAGCTGCACTCTGTAACCATGGCAACAGCAATGACTCTTGGCAATGGTGATCGTTTCTGCCCTCTACAGGGGTCAGATCTACGTTAAGTCATCAATGTTTATCAACCAAATAAACTGTATTAAAAACTGTTGCATGGATGTGTTGCATTTAGAAATGTTTGTTCAATTCACAATCGCTCATCTATTACAGTGGTGACCTTGAAAAAAGCAGGTACGTTTCTAAGTGATGCTTGCAAAGGCTAAAATGGTATTTATTGACACATGACTCTTAAAATGGCTATATCTTATTTTTTTAATAATAGATCTGTAAACCCAATCACCACGTGAGCACGCAGTAACACACCACACTGCTTCACCCCATCAAGTACTCACCTCCAAAAAACAGTAACAAACTCCAACCAGCACTAGTACATGTACAGTATCAGTATTGTCAAGTGGTACACTGTTAACAAATGATACTCGCAAAGTAACATTCACCCCTAATGCACACTGAAATCTACATCACTCTGAAGAAGTAGAGAATGATGCCCAATTACAACACAACCCTCCAAATTCAGGCGTTTCATTGGTTAGCGAGTACTAGCCAATCAGTAGCACATTCACAAATGACAAGGCATGTCCTTTACCACTTGATTTTGACTTGAGTTCCTCAAATTGTGCAGACGCTGGACAGAAAGCAAACCAACTGTGGTCATTCCAAGGAAAATAAAACACCTCCAGGAGAAAATCTGGTGACTTATTTTTGTTTCTCTCCTGACGGAATGGTAACAGACAAGAAGTGATAATGTTTACTGGCTCAGTTTGCCTTGTATGTCTGTCTGCCTGTACACAGCTTACAACAAAAAGGTCATCAGCTCCCATGATCCTCCACATACATCTTAAGGATAAATAGAAATATATTTCACACAGTAGAAAGTCAAACTTGTGTTATTGCTTCTAGCGGATTACTTCGCTAAGAGTCAGACCCAGGTCAAATATTCAAATGCTTTTCAAGGTGTGATAAAGCCCTCGGGAGACGGACGGGTGGGGGTTTCTCACATAAGACAACAATGTGAATGACAGAAAGCTCATACAGCCGCGGGGAAATATCGGAACGTTATTTTCCCCGTCAACTAACAGCTTTGCTGACACCATTGGCATTGTCGGGATTCAGTAAGCTCCACCCACTCTGTAGCTCCATGCGGTTTGAAAAAAAGAATTATTTGCAGGTGAAATTTGACCCAGGTCTAATTAACAGTTTACCCCGCCCACCGTTGACCTATAAACAATTCACCAGATTGAACAAACCCTTCTGGTAATATGGCAAACACTGTAAATTTCTGCATGTCATCACACACCGTGTGTGTGTGTGTGTGTGTGTGTGTGTGTGTGTGTGTGTGTGGTGGTGTTTAAATGTAACAGTGCTTCCAGTTTTTCAGCGAGCGCACATGAATGAGGTATGCGTCGTCTCAGTACTGTATGTGTGGGTTTAGATGTAAATGCATATATGTAACATCGCCTCCAGTGTCTTCATCCGGTCCCGTAGCTCCCAGGATGAGAATATTGCTTCTTTCAGGTTCCAGTTCCAATTCATCTCGTGAACTTTAACCTTTCCACCCTGCAAGGGACACGACGCAAACAAACATTCTGCTAATGCTCTGATTCAAAACTGCTACCCAGCAGAGACGCCAGGCATAAAAAATATATGACCTTTGTGCAAAAATCAGCCCTTTAAATTGTACACACAGTCTGTTTTTTTTTTTTTTTTTGCCTCTGATCTTTTTGATTCTTTGTCTTCTGTTTGTGCAAGCATGCTTCAGTTCCATAGAGACTGGCTGTGCAATAGGAACAGAGTCCAAAGACAACAAGGAAGGGCAGGAGGAGAGTTGGCTTCTGTGTTGATGGTAAGGGCAGGGGAGGGGGGGGTTGTGGGGATTGAAGTCCTCAGCTTCCAGTTTCTACCTGGAGATCATCGAGCTGGACTGCGATTGACTGGAGGAGGTGGTGGCGGCGCTGAGCTGAGAGAAACCGCTGTGGCTCGACTCCAAGCTGGTCATCGAACCCCTGAGGTAAGAGACAGAGATCCAGAGAACACGTGAGCGGACACAAAACTCACACTCTTCAGCTAACTTTCACATGTATGCAACACCTGAGCAACGGCAGCCTGCCAGTGACTAACTGAATGCATTCTGTGTGCACGACTCGTGCTCATGATGCAGAACCATGCAACCAGATCACACCTACAGGAGGGAGATTAATTCACCCTGCTCCGGCTTTGCCAAAGGCTGCAACAACCAACAGTGTATCAGGTAGAAAAGGGTTGATGTGTGAGAGGATATCACAATGCCAAATTCTTTGCTTGTTCTGGTTAAGTATTTTCAAAAATACTATGGGGGGGAAAGGGCTCTTGCTGAAGTTCAGCGAGTAATGTTGAGGACACAAGTAGATCCGCTCTGTGTCACATGCAAACCAAAAAAGCCTTTGGTGTTATGGCTTCCTTGCATGTCTGAAGGCTTAGCTGCCTGTGGCAAAGCATGAAGCATGTTGTTCTTTTTTGTCTCTTGCTTACATTCATTTTACGTGAATAAGTAAAGAGAGTCTTGATGTAGTATGTAGGCTGCTTGATGTTTGTTTGGATCAAAGAGTCAATATA
Organism: Macquaria ambigua; assembly: GCA_008360985.2. NCBI lineage: Eukaryota > Metazoa > Chordata > Actinopteri > Centrarchiformes > Percichthyidae > Macquaria > Macquaria ambigua. The sequence continues at coordinate 22,223 of VMKM01002288.1, forward strand.
AAAACAACATGTACATTTTGGCAATACTTCTACGAAGCTCATGTCTATAATGTATCATATATACCTACAGGATGCATGACAGCACACAGAAATGCATTAGGATGTTTTGTATAAAGCATTAAAAAGGACTTACAAATATAATCATAATACTTTAAAAGGTCTAGTATGACAATTTCTCACAATAACTTCTCCATTTTGCATTAAAGGTTATTAAACACACAGTATGCCGCAAGGGGTCTCTCAATAACAAAAGACGTAGTTTAATGACGTTGTGAAGTAGTGTGGGATCATGGGAGTTGTTGTCTTCATTGTTGAACAACCATCATTGCAGATGATAATCTATCTGACGTGACTCAGGCAGAAATCATGTTCACGGACAAGGAAATGTATTGACGTTTAATTCAGGTTGCATTTATTCATGTTTATGTCCTTTCATACTAAGGAAATAGCCGCACGTAACGTTAGCTAACAATGTTAACTTGCTAACCTACCATTAGATGAGTCGACTACCCATACAGCTACTGTAGCTAATGTTACGTGGCGTTCAACGCGCTCATAGTTATTTTTAGTATGATTGTTTTGGCCTCGGATAACAGCGCTAAGCTACCCCACCAGTGAATTTACCGTAGCATAGCGAAACATTAAGTGGCGAATTCAATCAATGCATTGATGTTATTAGCACTAGTGCCCCTAAAATTAAATGTAAGCCTAGAGTACTGAATGGGTAAAGTGATTATGAGCAACTGTGATACTTGACCTTGTAAAGTATTACTTAGAGCTGCAACTAATGACTACTTTCTGCTGCTTTAGTCTACAAAATGTTCGGAAACAGTGAAAAAGGTCTATCTAAGGTTCCAATGTGACATCTTTTTTATGAGACCAACAGTACAAAACTCAAAAACACTAAATGTGAAATGATATAAAAACAGAAAAAAAAAAACCATCCTGTTAAATACTGCTAGAATGAGTTAGATGGTGATCTCAAGTCTGTTTTAGAAGCCGATTCAAAATGAAACAGCAGGTGCACTGAAAGCAAAGTGAGATTCAGAAAGTTGGTAGTACAAAGGGATGGGTGCAGAAAAACAAGTACAAATGCAAGGAAGTGTCTCTGTAGGTAGGTATACAAGTGCACGTGTTGGTGTACGTTGTGTGTGTGCACACACTTCAATATACAGCAGTTGAATGTCAGTGTGCTGAACTTAACCCAGCCTAGGATTCCTGACATTGTTAGTCATGCAAGGAGGGTGACTGAAGCCAGCAAGTGGATAGTAAGACTGTAGTCTCGGTGCAAGGATTCTTTCTTTAGTGTGAACAAAGCAACAACATCCTGTTAGCCAATGCTAACAAAAGCCATAAGCAAGAACCGATGCAAACAAGCGTGTCTTTGCTGCATCAGAAGCGTGACTGCCATGGAGGGGGCCGTTCAAATTAGCAGCGATGACGATGAGCTAGTGCTAAAGGAAAAGGGGCAAACACTGAGCCACTTACAGACTCTGCACATCACAGCAAGCCGTTCTTCACAGGAAGAAGACAGAGCAGGAGGAGGAGGAGGAGGAGGAGGGGGTTGTGAGTGATAGAACAAGAGCGGATTGGACAGAAAAAGCTGGATTAAAAGGAGTCTCCGAGGGAGAAAACTGGCCTAGAAAACTCATGATGCTCTCAAGGCTTTTCATAGTGTCATTCTAGCAACATTACAGACTTAAATCATCCAAATATCAAATGTCATACGTGGCACTATGTGGTAGGTGGCAGAGGGGGAAAACTGGAAGAAGGCAGGAGTGAAATATGAGCAATCATAAAGGAATAATGTTTGAAATTAAAACTATCACAACACCATGGTAAAACACCATAAAACAGCAAAAATATGGACACATATGTAATAACTTCATGTATATAGCATGGATGGACACAAATGTATGTCTTTGTCTTTCACACACACTCAGAGTTACTAACCTGAAGTCCTCAGAGCCCAACACCTCGGTGTAGTACATGACTTTGCACTTGTGCGAGGAGACCTGCAGGGTGGCCAGCACGTCATCGACTCGCGGCAGGTTGGTGGCCGAGCAGGCCGGCATGTTGTGGAACTTCCACTGGAGGATATAGAAACCTGGCCACCGGGTAATATGGGAGCCCTGAGGAGAGGACAGATTAATAGTACAGACAATGTCAAAGGCTGACAAGCAAAAACAACCCATAAAATATATTTAAGAAACCAATGTTGGCACCATTATGCATCAGTTCATGATCCTGGAACCTCACCTGCACACTCTCACCCTCCTTGCAGGTGAGCGGGGACTCCACCATGCTGTAATCTTGGCCCAGCGTCCATGACTTGTCGATAAGCTGGACATTGTTACCTCCTGGGGAGGTGATGCCGTGGGCTCCCAGGGGGTCCTTACGTGGAGGCTGGGGGGCCCGCTTGGAGTGATAGATGTTGAAAACCACGTCGCCTTTGCACATGTCAAAGTCCCAGGTGATGACTGAGGAGGCGTCAATGATCTCAATCAGAAGCTGGTTGGGGAAGAGAGGAGGGAGGGAGGGAAGACGGACATGGGAAGATTGGCCAGGAATTGGAATTAAGAGATCTTTTAGGAGAGAGGCACAATAACTAAACCTTTAAACCATTAAAAGTAAAGATAGACATTTTACCCCTCTCTTTAGCTCTCATTTTTCTTCACACACACATCCTTTCTTGGTTACAGGAATAATGACAAAGCACTATGGCTATGAACCTTTACTCTTTATTATCGTCATTCATAACAGGGGTGTAAATACTCTTGTACGGATTTTATGTAGCTCCATATTTAAGCACCAGCTAAATGTGGCAAAATAGAGACACCATCACATCAGTGACAAAGAGCAGTGAGAGAAATCTGTTTGTGAGGTTGAGCTCATTAACATGAAATCAAAACTGTTTCCAGAGCGGTGATTATGTACGACGATGCATCTGTCCCTTTGCTATAAATTATGTAACATGATTAACTGTATGTCACTGCAGACAGATTAGGTTTCAAAGCCATGCCACATTTGTTCCACATCTGAATTCAAAAACCACAAAGAAGTCACCTGCCACGTACAACCACTAGATGGCAGACCTTTCATCAGGGACATCATGCAGCTCTCTGTTGTCCTGCCCTACATATTCATTTAAAACATCACATTTCTTTCTTTCCATCTTTTCTTCTCACTCTGGTGCTCTATGTGAAGCCTCACCTCATGCGGAGCTCCCTTGAAGACGCTGGCGCTTTGGTAGATTGTCTCAGTCCACAGACGAACATCTTCGTTCTCGAGCTCCTCAGCTGTGCGGTACATCGACTTGGGAACGAGGCCGCCTTCTGGTACCTCACACTGTGGATAAAAAGCATGCATGTACACACAAGCGCATTAACAAACACACACATAGAACTGGGTCAGACAAGGAGATCTCAATGGGTGTGTGTGTGTGTGTGTGTGTGTGTGTGTGTGTGTGCGTGTGCGTGTGTGTGTGGGGGTGGGGTCATGTTCCAGAAAGTTCATATAATGTAACAGCTTAAATCTTCATCAGAAACTCACCATACACTCTCCTCCCAGGAAGTCAGGGATGATCTCTTTGTCTATGTAGTCCACCAGCCCTCCAGGACCCTGGTAGTCATTGCCTGCATAGATGAGGAACTTCTTGCGGGTGTTTTCATCAATGAAGGGACTCACCTAAGGGCAGAGGCAGATGTGGATATGGGTTAGAGACACAAATTGGTTGCATCTTAGTTATTCCATGGCAAAAATGTATGTATTTACAACAAGAGCAGAGCAGAATGTGTGTGGTGCGATTGTACATTGAGTTGCCAGTTTGTTAAGCTTGTGTTTGTTAACGGACGTTTTCAGTCCATTCTATGGTTGTTTGTAAGGCCATAGTGCTGTTATAGTGTGTCGTGATATATTGATATTCATGATGTCTCCATGTATGAAAATTAGGGTGGACCACACACTGGAAACACCATTCAAATCTAAACCAGTGCTGTGAGAAGCCTATGCCACATTGTTTGAGCTAGTAAGCATCCTGGTTCTCACCAGTGTCCAGAGCACGGGGAAAACTCTGGGAGCTCTCAAGATAAGCAACCGTCCCAGAGTCTCTGGGTAGTTGGCCTCCACGACCTCAATGATCCTCAGCAGCGCCTTGACTCCTGGTCGCCACAGGTGACGCATGTTCAGCCCCTCCAGATCTACCAGACACGTCCAGCAGCTACAGAAGAGGAAGAGAAGAGGATTAGAGTGTGGATAAACGCACGCCACAAACACACACTCGCACACAACTGGGCTACAGCCTCTTTCTGGCACTTGGCACCTTTCACCCTGATGTGAAGCTTAAGTGGTGAAGGCAACGCCTTCCTGCATGGCTCTTATCCCCGCCACCTCCTCCTATTTGAGAGGGCTAACAGATAACTGATACAATCTCTGTTCCCTCCCTCTCCCTATCTCCATCGCTGTCTGCATCTGTGACTCAGAGAAGAGCCTCTTGCGTTCTTTCTATTTTGGGGGAGATAATACACCTCTGGACTCACTCATGCTTTGTGTGCACCTGTGTCCAGACTACAACTGCTGAACTGAATCAGCTAGCTTGTTGCTAGCTTTTATAATGTTTTCCACTTAATCCTGTGTTTCAATTGATCTGCGACCTCATTTAAAGCTTTTACTATACTATTACTGAGAAATTAGCATTGATCTAGGGCTGCAACTGACAATTATTTTCATCATCGATTATTATATAGATTCTTTTTTGATTAACCGTTGTTTATCAATTGTCAGGACATCAGGATGGTGAACTCTGACTTAACTCTATATTCTTGGGCTTGTCTGCCACACTGTCCTCTGTGAAGTACATTTGCTTATTTTTACTCTTATTCTAACTAGTATTCTTTATTGCATTTTGGCCTTTTTAGCACAGCCTTAACAGTATGCCACCCTACATATCACCGCACATATTGTATGAACATGTGGAAAAAATATGACTATTGAATTTTGCTTATAAAATGACAGAAAATGGTGTAAAATGCCCATCACTAATTCCCAATTGCTTGTTCTGTCCAACCCACAGTCCAAAAATCAAAGATATTCAGTTAACAAAGATATTAAAGAGAGAAGAGCAGCAAATCTTGCTTGATAAATACATCAATTAATTTTCCGTTGATCCACTAAAATAGATTCATTTTTTCAGCTCTACATTGATCTGTACTGACGGTTTACCTGATGGGTCGACCAAACACCTTGGTGTTCTCCTCACAGCGTCTCAGACCCTCCTCATTAATAGACAGCACCTAAAATGACACAACATGAACTCAGTGGTCTATATGCAACCTTAGATTTTAAGTATGTGGCTCTCGCACTCGTAACCCGAGTGACTTACAGTGAGTGCAACATTTTAAATAAGCAGACTATTTATACATGTACTGTCCTGTAAACATCCTGATGTTAATACACTTGTCAGGACATGCCAGTATACATTAATTCCCTAACCTGTAAACCAACCACCAACTGCCTGACCTATAAACTTATCAACCTATACTGATACATGCAAGCTTGAAGTGCGTCGCGACTCGTGTTACATACATGTCTGAGCAGAGACTCCTCTCCGAGAGCACGGACCAGCCCTTTGGTATCCATCTGGCCCAACCTCAGGATGTACAGAGGACGGCCATCTAGAAAAATAAAACAAATATTTACATGGTCTATCACACTCTTTACATTCTACAAGGCTTCATGTTACATGGAAAGGTCTCTATAGTTCGCCCATCTGTTCTTCTGTTGTATAAGACAATAAGTGACTGTGTACAATGAGAAATGTTTTCATGTTTTGTCCCCGTTGATCCCATACAAATCTACTCTATCTTTATCTTTATTAGTTCAGCTTTGTTGTCCTTGCTCTTAGCGGTTATGTCTATTCCTGTGTAAGTACACTGAGAGCAATGAAAAGAACGGAGTCAAATTCCCTGTATGTGTACACATACTTGGCCAATAAAGCTGATTCTGATTCTTGTGGAAAGATTAAAATGAGAAGATTAACTGTTCACTGATGTGGAAACATAAAGCCATTTAAATTTGATTTATATTGTCAACGGACACCCTCTGTTCTAAACAAGGAATTCACGGCATGCACCAAAATGAAGAATTTGACTGTTTGTGAGAGTGTGTAAGCTATTTGGGTAACAAATTGGCCTCATGTTTAATTCACAAGCATGGCTGAAGGCTCATGTGCTGTGTGTAACTTGAGTCTGTAAGAAACTGGAGTTCACAGTGTAAGTATAGCCAGCTCCGACACGACCTACATAAATCTCAAGTGTAACGTGTTTGCGTACGAATGCACATGTGAGACTAGAGCATGTCTTTGAGTATGGCTGTAGATGTGAGCACTTTTTGTTGTTTCCTTAAATAGAACGCACACACTGGTTCCCTCTGTCAGGGCCTACCGCTGTCGTGGTGGTGCCAGCCCCCAGTGTAGTAGTCCTGGAGGACCTGTGGTGAGCTCCAGGTCTCCAGCAGGTAGTCCACCTGGTGCTGCTTCCTCCAGGTCAGCGACTGGCAAAGGATCTCCCGCGCCTTGTCCATGTTGAAGTCCCTGGCACGCAAGAAACGCAGTATGTGCTCGTCCTTAGGGATCTGGATAGTAAGGGGAGAGCGTTTATCTGTACTGGGTTTGTGAACAAATTAATGAAAATATAACAAAAGACAGCACTGCCGAGGTCACTGTCAATTGGTTAATTTAAATAGACTTTCACATTTATTACAGCAAACAGCAGGTCAGTTAGCCATATTAACATTTAAAAAGTAGCTGGTAGCTGTCAGACTAACCTGACCTCTGCAGATGTCCCTGATAATGATTCCATTTGGAGGTGGAGAGTAAGTCTTTTAAAAATGTCTTAGTTCATTATACCTAAAAAAAGTGCTGTTCTGTTTTACTCCATTATTACAAAAACGGCAAAACCGAACACTACCTTTCCCTTGTGCGTCTCCTGCAGCCATTTGCGAAGTCTGATGAGACAGCTTTCCTGCAGGGGGGTCAGGTCGCCTAGGTAACGTTTGATATAGTCTGCATCCAACTTATCTGCAACACAAAAACACAACACCTCCAATTAACATAATTCAGTCAAACACAAGGTAAATTAACGTTAGTGTCAATTAATATGTGGTATACACCTTTAATGAAACCAAAACCCCATAATATGTTTTAATTTCTGTGTCAATTCAACCTAACAACATTTAAGCACCTTTTGTAGAATTATTTTCTCATTTTGCATTCAAATGCGCGTGCTCTCCATAATTAATGAGGCCTTGCTTTTATTGCTTTTGCTGTAAAACACATCCTTTTTCTACTCTGTATTCTGCTGGAATTCTAACAGCGCTACTTGCACTTACTTTGCACTATTATAAATTAAACATGCACAAAGTGAGCTCTCATTTTTCAATCATCTGCAGGAACAGACCTTCAGGTGTGCCAGCCAGGATCTCTGTTAGGCTGTCTGCCTGAAGTGCGCTGCTGTCCTGCTTGGCGTCCTGAGAGGTGCTGTCCTTGGTGTCGCTGGGCAGCGGGATAGAAAGGGCGGGGGTGACCGCGAGTTCGGGGAGAACAAGCGGGCTGGTGGAGAGGCTGGTTGGCCTGGGGAGCAGCAGGGGGAGGGAGGAGGGAGTCCAGCGTGGCACATGGTTGATCCCTTCATCTTCTAGCTCCTTCAGGTAGAACTCGATAATTTCTTTTCCCTGTGAGGAAAGCCAAGTGAAGAAATTAATTAGCAAACTAGCAGAAGAGGCTGTAAATTGAAGGAAATTAGATTTAAAAGAGGAATTTGAAATACAGACCAACAATACTAATGATACTATATCTTCATATGTACTTTAATCTAACCAAGACAGACTACGGCTCTGCATATTCATTTAGTATTTCCAACTGAAGTGTCAGGTAATGGAAACAGAGGGAGAAAATAAAAGGAATGCATTCAACATTGCCCACATCCATGCTAAATAAAGGCAGATGACTCACTCGTTCCACAGTAGAAGACCCCTGTCCACTCAAAGAGATTATACAAGCTCATTTATGCAATTACAGCATGAGATGGACTGACTCATGCTCCAGAAACCTCTTAACACCAAACTTCATAGAATAGATTGATGAGAGTTCTGCATAATCCATACAATACCCATTATGCTGTATTCTGCAACTAGTCATCTGTTGTGAACTTGTGTTTCTGTGCATACACATCAAGTACAAAGGAAACATGTATATGTAATGATTAGGTTTAACACCACATACAGACACACACACCTTTTTGATACTGCTGGCGTACTGCTTCATGGCGATCTTTTCCACAGTGCTCTCAAAGCCAAAGAAGGACTTGATGTCCAGGCTGGCGGTCTGCTCAAAACACGTCCAGTCCTCATTTTCCGGGTGAACCTGTACCAATACACACAAACAACGTAATGTATAATATAATGTATACACATGCAGACACAAGATGACCAGGTTACTATGGTAACCACACACCAAGCTTCAATAGATGATGACGCGCACAGAGAGCAATTTTAACACTGTAGTGTGCACTGTGAGTAGGAGTGTGTTTGTCAGTCGGTCCATACAGTTTGGAGCTAAAAAGGACAGCACGCAAGGACACACGTTTCTGGTGTGTGGTGTAAAGGTGATGAGAGTCTCATTTAGACAAACTCATCAGGATTAGCTGGTCAGTATCAGTCATATAAAGTAATACAAAGCACAATTATCTTTCAGCTGATTCTAGCACTGCTATGGCAACTCTGTGGGAGTGGGGCTCAAGATGAAAAAAGAAATCGAAAAATATTTTAATTTTGGTGTATTCTATGCATGTTTTATAGGGATGTCCAGAGCCTATCCCAAGGCTCAGTATCGGGCCGATCCGGGCATTCTTTAATGGGTCGGTATCATCTAAAATAAAGCAGATCAAAATCCGATCCTTTCTATACTGAACTGTACTGAGTTCTGTCCACCTCAGACTGCTTGTGATGCAGCCCACTGCTCTCCTTAATGACAGCCGGGCTCTACACTGCGAGCATTTCACTATATGCGAGTGTGTAAATGTGAAAAATGGTTTGGTCGTACCGGCGATTGTCACACAGTAACACATCTGTAATCTCTCCTCTCTCTCTTATTAGCAAAGAGCAGTGAACAAAACATTCAGGTAGCAGCTTCTCATTTTTAGCCAGCACTGACCGTCACTTTCGCCAGTTAAAATGACAAATGGCGGCGGTCTGCATGTCATATCAGCTTTTGCTACTCAACGTTAATTCAGTGAGTAACATGGCACGCCAAAATAATTTTTGAATCAGGACCTTCAGTTTTTGGACCAGGAAGCTAGTGAAAAAAAGGTGTGCCTTATAACCTGTTATTTCAATATGTCAGATATATATTTAATCAACATTTAGGTAAATATAAGTATCGGATCAGACTCTGTATCTGCAGATAACAAATATTACAGGACTCAGCTCAGTGTCAGGGACAAAAAACTTGAACGGGACATGCCTAATATTTTAATTCTCATAACAAACAATTTAAATTCATTTTGACTCAAGCTACAACATAATTAAATTTGGAAAGAAGTCAAGAGTTTAATGCTTTCTGAAGGCACTGTGCTGGTAGCTTCATTACCCTTGGCTACCAAAATCTTTTAGCTTCAGCTAGGTCCATTAGCTCTGTCTAATTGAGCTGTCCATCCTGGTTACTGTTAGCACAGTGTGCTAAAGCAAACAATAAAAACGTCTGTGTAGCCTTGGACCTAAAATTAGCACTCTAGTTGGTTGGAGGCTAATACGATGTGCTTGACCTCATTAACTCAGAGCCCATCCATTCATGAATAGGCAGATCTGAAGTCAGAGTTAAGCATTCAGTGCACAGAAGTGGGGCAGAGAGGAAAGGGAAGACATGCTGGTTTCAGATCAGTACTTGAGAGCGTTCGGCCAGAATGTGAGGACTTAATAATTCACACAGAGAGACGGACTGAGATAGCTAGCAACATGCTTAGTGTAGTCTGAGCACGGCTTTCTCTGCAGGGAAGCAGGGAGGAGATTAGAGGAGGCACAAACATTAACATGGGTGTGCTGGTGGCAGCTTGCCATTCAGCAGCTGAACAACAGCTTTACAGAGAGTGTGTGTGTTTGTTCTCATTTGTCTGTGAGAATATAGATGTGTGGTTCTGTACAACTCAATGGGTTGAGCATGTCATAAAAACTGCCAGGGTCAGGTTTATACACAATTGTGTGTTATAAGCTGCACTGAATGGCACAGGGGTGTGAATTCTACTGACCGAATAGCAGCAGGTCTCATGGATGATGACCCTGTTGGAGAAGGTCTCATTATGGGACTCGATGTGAAGTGTCCTCTCTTTGCGGTTCAGCGTGTTTTTCTGGATGAAGTACACATAGTCCACACCGGCAATCTGCAAACCACACACACACACACACACACACACACACACTCATGTTACAAGACACTAAACTGACATGAGACACCAAAATTAAACTTGCAGCTTAACTACTGTACATGTACAGTCGTGAAAACATTAGGACACCCCATTAAATATTCAGTTCTTTATTAAGAAATGTTCACATATCGATGTCTCTGGAAAAGAAAGCAATTTAATTGCAGGTAAACAACAAAAATGAACCTTGTTTTACTCATTAAACAAAAATGCGTATTCTAACTGAGGAAAAAGTTAGGACACCCTACCCCCTAATAGCTAGTGTTACCCCCTTTGGCTGAAATAACTTCAGTGAGACACTTCTTGTAGCCATCTACCAGTCTCTGACATCGGTCTGAGGAAAGTTTGCCCCACTCCTCAACGCAGAATTCTTTCAGCTGTGAGATGTTTAAAGGGTTTCTTGCATGTACAGCCTGTTTCAAGTCACCCCACAGCATCTCAATGGGATTAAGATCTGGGCTTTGACTCAGCCATTCCAGGACTCTCCATTTCTTAGTTTTCAGCCAGTCCTTGGTGGATTTACTGGTATGTTTTGGGTCATTGTCATGTTGCAGGGTCCAGTTCCGCTTCAGCTTAAATTTTTTTACAGATGGTCTCACATGTTCCTCAAGCACCCTCTGATACACGGTAGAATTCATGGTGGATTCTATGATGGTGAGCTGGCCAGGTCCTGCTGCAGCAAAGCCTCCCCAAACCATGACACTTCCACCTCTATGCTTCACAGTTGGTATGAGGTTCTTTTCCTGGAATGCTGTATTTGGTTTACGCCAAACATGTCCTCTGTTCTGGTGTCCAAATAATTAAATTTTAGACTCATCTGTCCAAAGAACATTATTCCAGAAGTCCTGGCCATTGTCTACGTTCTCTCTGGCAAACTTCAGTCTGGCCTTCATGTTTCTCTTAGAGAGCAAAGGTTTCCTCCTTGCACACCTCCCATGAAAGTTAAACTTGTGCAGTCTCTTTCTGATTGTAGAGGCATGCACTTTCACATCAACAGTAGCAAGAGCCTGCTGTAGGTCCCGTGATGACATTTTAGGGGTTTTGGAGACTTCTTTTAGCATCTTACGGTCTGCTCTCGGGGTGAACTTGCTTGGACGGCCAGACCTGGGCATGTTGGCAGTTGTTTTGAATGTCCTCCACTTGTAGACTATTTTCCGGACAGTGGAATGGCTGATTTCAAATTCTTTTGAGATCTTTTTAAATCCCTTACCAGACTCATAAGCTGCTACAATCTTCTTTCTGATGGCCTCAGACAGCTCTTTCGATCTCACCATGGTGTTCACTCTCACTTCAACAGTCAGGAGCACACCAAACTAAATGTCTGAGGTTTAAATAGGGCAAGCCTCCTTCAAAATGCTGAGTAACGGTGTTCTAATCATGTGCACCTGATGTGATACACCTGTGTGTGATTTTAGCCATTTTAAGTGGGAATAAATGTGGGGGGGTCCTAATTTATTCCTCACCAGAAATTGCATTTCTTTTAAATTACATTTTACAGAAAGTTTTAAAAAGTCTTTTCTTCAGTTTTAATTGTTTAGTTATATTACTTGAATCTCTCAGCACTGTTAAAATTGATATTAAATATCCATATGTCCAAATATGTTAAAAAAAAACACAGGCTTTCATAGGGTGTCCTAATTTTTTCACATGACTATGTTTATATAAAAAAACAAACTTGTCAACTGGTGAACAAATGATTTAATACTCTCAAGCAGTGATAAGGTGTTAGGATAATGTAAAATCACAATAACCACAATGCATTGTACTTTAGATGCACATTAGCTGACGATCTGATGTGCAACATACCCTTTTGAGCAGGCGCGGGGCATCAACATCCAGGGCACAGCGGCGCTCAACCCTGTGGGTGGAACCGTCCTCGCTGGTCTCCTCTTCCACCACGTCACTTGCCACGAACATGGGGATAAGGTGACAGGTGGGGAACCGGCGCTCATAGGCCTGAAAGAGGAAGGGGGACCAGAATAATTGTCAGCTAACACATTGGTTTTTAATCTGGGAAGATATCTTTTAGGTTTCAAGTTTCATTCTAGTGAAAGAAGTAGCAGTAGGAGGAAAAGAATAGAGGTTTCAATAGCTCCAGTATCTTCTGTGCAGAGGGCAGACAATAAAAATCTGACGGCAAACATCATATAGCTGCTCATGTAACATTTTGGTGTTAAAACTATACACTTTGAAATTCAAATTGAAGGAGTTTTTGCAGGGAGTAAAGTTTTTTTAACAGCCTCCTAAACATGGTATTTGTGTGTAGGGCTCTGACATTTTCAGCATTTGGAAAATATTTTATTTAGAAAGGCTATGCTGATGTTTATTTCAATAAATATGATGGAAAGGCTCAGGATAAATACAGCTTAAAGAATGTCACACAGCTACAATGGGGTCATGTGATGCCAGCTTATATAAAATTCATTAGAAAAAAGTTCATGTATTCCTTAAGAATGCAAGTATTGATTAATCTGAATGGGTGGGCAGAGAACAGCTCTATGCAGCAAACAAGTGAGAGGCCAGACAAAAGCTCCTTCAACTTTGCACCGTTCCAAACTTGCTAAGCCACAGCAGAGAACGGCCCAGACTCAACTATTGCTTCACAAAAAAGGGCTCATACAAATTAAGAGCCGCCATGCCCAAGGGCAACACCATGTCTCCAAATTATGTGTTCTCATAAATGCAAAACACGGGCAAACTCAGCTCTTGTGCTGAGGCCAGCCAGCTGTTATACAACGGGCCTTGGCTGGCACAATGTGCAGCAGCACCCATTTCCTCCTTTTCTTTATTGCCACCATTCTCCTTTCTTGGATCTGATTGGTGTGGTTGCAAAACTGGCCAAGTCTAAACACACAACTAGACTGGTAAGTCAACAGTAAACTGAATGGTGTTCATGATAATGCGTGCTGGAGATGGCCTAAGTTAGTCATAACACTGAGCTGGTCTGAGACTCTTATGTCATGTATCCTTGCTGCATAAGCCAACAGGATATTTCCTCATTTTTAACAGCTTGTGAAACTCCATACTGACACTTAAGTCTCCAGGATATGAATGAATGCATTCATCTATGAGTGAATGAGCAAATGGGTGAATGATGGAGATTAAAAAAAAGGACCAGGGAAGCAAAGACTTTCTTAAGAAGAAAGACAAGGGAAACTACCAAGATGTGGGAAATGTGGGGAAAATCTACCACTTCATCAACAGGGACGCAGACTGGAAACATACAGTGTGCCTGAAAGTAACAGTGCCTGAAAGACAAGGGCAGGCACAGACTGTGCGACAGACAACTGAAAGAGAGAGTGCTGCTCTTTTGGGGTCGGCTGAGTTAGTGTCAGCTGAGTCTCGCTGATAAAGGAGCTGTGTTCTATGGGGCATAGGCCGACCCATATGTCTTTGACCTCCTGTGAAAACCTTGAGAACAGAAATCACTGTGACGCAAGATGGAACTTAAAATTCAACAAAGTTGAAAGCTGAAGTCAGATATGTGAACCAGAGCCACTTAAAACGACTGGTCTATTTGCATATTAGTCAATATGCATTTTTCGTCTTTATGGCTAGTTCGGACAATTTGCATTTCCACATAAAGAAACAAACACAAGAATAGCTTTATACTGGTTAGTATGTTGATCAGCACCAGCAGCCGTTGTTCTGTGTCTGAGTAGGCAGTCAGGAGGGTTCAGCAGCTCCTGGCATACCGCTGCCAGGGCCACTGAGCTGCTCAGCTGCCCACAGTCCACTGAATGCTGAGCTCTGTTTTTCTGCCCTGATGCTCTGGAACACTGGGCGCAGGCTTTGTACTGCCGTCAGCACAACAGCACTGACCGTAAACATCAGTTTCGCCCATTAAAAACAACACCCTAACACATACACGTCAACAACAAACTTGACCACAAATGCCATGTGTCGTCAAAAACACCACTACTTTTCCCTCAAACAATAGGCTTACATACTGTACAAAAACATAGGGTTTACTTTACATGAAATAGCAAACCACTAAGAGGAACAAAACAAACTCCATCAGAGCCTTGTTCTGCTTCGTGAGAAAAATTAAACCAACAGCACAACCTGGAAACAGCCCGACTGTTTTAGTGTTAAAAACAGGAAACAGGAGGGTCGTGATACCAGGTTATTCCTCTTTAGAGGAAAGTAAGGGCATGCTGCTAGGCTCCACCGTTTTTCAAAATACACATCCGGAGACCCAATCCGGTCACATCTAGGGGTGGGCAGTATGGTAAAAATAGTCTATCACAGTACATGCAGTTTCACGGTAACGGTATGTGTCACAATACAGTAATTGTTCTGTAAATTCAATTAAGAAATGGTTTAAAATAACCACAGCGTACTTCATGCTCTGTATTTTAAGTTCACTGTCCTCCTCCATGTTTTCTTGTGACTCTCTTCATCTGCGGCAGTAAGCAGTCCTCGTGCCCAAATCATGTTACCTTGCGAGGCAGGCAGCTGGATTTGCGAGATCACATGAGATTTCAGCCCTGATTTGCTACATAGCCTGCCTCGAATGTATAGCAGAGACACTAAGGGTTAGTTCCCGCGGTGGAAATGGTAATGCCAAATCTCTACTGGTGGACACATTTCTACCATCGCATGTTATATACACCATCATATTGCCCAACACTCATTTGAATGATTGAACCTCTGAATAGAACATGTCAAGTGTTTCTTACACAACTCTATAGCTAGTCACTCTTCTTCTTGTGACTTTCCTCTGAATACCTAAGGAACGCAGCCAGATCGACTGCTGCATCTCAGTTTTTCTGTGCTTTGTTTGGCGGTATGTTTTTGACATTGTCTCTAAGCTGTCCTCATCAAGTTTCTTAATCTTAAAAGTGCCTTCCGACCAAAATGTTCCCACTCTCCCAGCTGCCAGAAAAGCCAGCTGATAAAAATAGCAGAGGCTGACCTCTGGATGGCTGCTGTCTCTGTTACACAACCATTTTCATAAGCTCCAGAGATGTGACACTGCTACCGAAGAAGTTGGAAGTGTTCTCCGGTCAGAGTGTTGGTCCCAGAAGACCTACAGGCCAAGGATTTTCGGTCTTACCCATAGCAGATTGACCCTCATCTCACTTTCAGGATTTACTAGATAAGCAAATGGTGCTATCTAAGATGCAACACACCCAGGAAGTGGAACTAAAGGTTTTTTAAAGCCTTCTGTAGTCTTGCAGCGACTTGTCTAACAAAACTGGGTGTTTGTGGTATTTTGTTTTTGGCTGTGTAACTCAAGTTCATGTGAACGCTGTATAAAACCACCATCAAGTCAGTTCATGTCTTCTGCAATTTGCGGCTCCCTCTAGTTCTTGTGAACAGCTGTAAATTAAAAGATGCATCAGAGCTCTTGCTATGTTACAACAGCTTTGCCTTCGGGTGAGGGTGTTTCTTACTCTTCATGCAATCTAGCACAACTATTTTGTGGTACCATATTGCAATACATCGGTGGACTCGCATCACCTCCCTTCTCTAACCAGTTATCTGTCATGCCACCTTATTGCGCAGTGACAGAATGCTTACATGCACAGTTGTGAATAACTTTTATTGTTGTACATCGTGCACTTCTTCTTTCCCGGAAATGTCAGTTCCTTTACCTTGTATGCCTTTATTTATTGTTACTGTGTTGTGTGTCTATCAATATGACCCAGCACCATTGTTACCAGCAAGTGTTTCTGCACATTCACTATAGTTGGCGAGCAAAGTGATACTGCTACTCGATACTAGAGGTTCTATGGTCATTTTGTCTCTCAAACCTTAAAAGCAAAACCAGGTCAACTTCTGCCACGCCTACTGCAAACTCATACCTGCTCGGTTTTGCTGTTGTTTGGTATGAGTGTTACTAAATTAATTGAAGCTTGTGGTTTGGTTTTCTCAAATTAGGGTTGGGCAATTTAACAAAACATACCATGAGACAATATAAATTTGTTTATCCCATGGTATCTTTCCGTTTAATATCTCTGGGTGTACAGGATCACTGTAGGCAATGTTGCGAAACAAGAAGCACAACTGTTTTATGGCAAGCTTGGAGTTTTTAATAATTTTTGCACCAACGTGATGATGTACCTTCATTTCTAGGGCTGCAACCAACGATTATTGTCAGTCAAATAATCTGACAATTATTTTCTCGATTAATCAATTAATTGGTTGGTCTATTAAACATCAGAAAATAGTGAAAGAAGCCCATTGCAGTTTCCAAGGCGTCCAACAGTCCCAACCCCAAAGCAAATGCACACATTTAAGAAGCTGGAGAATGTTTGTCATTTCTTTTAGAAAAATGTCTGAAACAGTTTACTGATTTTAAGATAGTTTCAGATTAATTTTCTTTCATTCAACTAATCAATGATTCAACTTATCTTTTCAGCTGTACTTGATTTGTCAGAGACTTAATTTGCTAAAGGTTAACTTGTGATTACTGCAGAAGTATCACACTTAAAAACTTTAAGAATGTAATTTTGAAAACAGTTGGTTTGTCCTAGACAGCTCTTTTTCCTGTATTTGTTTGGATCGTGCTCGCAGCTATATTTATGGTTGTTTTTTTTTAATGCCATAACTTCAAGTCAGATAATGGCTGGGCTGCCTGCCAGCACTCGTGTTTGCTCTCCCGGTAGTACGTTATACTCGTATACATGCACCATGCAGCCCTTTGTAGTCTTAAAATGTGTTATGTATCCTGAATCTCCCTTCCTGAGCAAAAGAGCTCTTTGTTTTCCATACCAATGCCCTTATCCACATTGCCTGTTGTCCAAAGGGAAAATGGTTTCTGTGTATGCAGGAAGGGATGAAGTAACCATGTATTGTTTTGTATTTTCTCTCATGTATCCCTGGAAAGCACATAAACTCTCCAGCCAAATTCCAGGAACCATTACTCATGGCTTAGCCAGTTGAGGTGTGTCTGAACATATCCTGTCACCATGGAGACTGGAGGACGATGTTCTTGCAGTCTTTCTTACACATGCACAGTTGTTTCAGACAGCCTGGAAAAGTTGAATAGGTTTTGTTTTGTATATATAATTTTCTTTCTTACTGTCTCAGTGTGCTAAAGTGTTCCAGGAAAGAGTTGAGGCAAAGGACAAATGAATATTTACTGAGGTGGAGTTTGGTTACCATGTCTGTTTGCTTTGATGCGTCATCAATGCCGGCTCTTTATCCCAAAGACTGATCGCGGGGCAGATAAATGTTTGTTTTTAAACTGCTGCTTTTGGCCTGTTTGCATGTTAGATGGAGTGAATAGAGCATTACAGGTGTCAAGTACACAGTTTAATCTTGAATCCATTATCTATTGTTGAATTCAATAGATTCATCAGCAGGTTGTAGAACTGTATCCTACGCCCAGCACCATTTCTCTCTGTGATAGTGTGAAAGATGAGAAAATAATGAAAAGATGGATGGAATATTCTTTATGTGTTACACATGTCCACTCTGTTTGCCAACATTAAATTATTGGTCAATATAGACTTGAGTAATTAGCTGGATAAATGCCAAATGACCTGAATATTGACTGTGTTGTGTTATTTTACTCACATTTAGCTGTGTGTTGTGAGTCATGCCTTCAGAACACTCCATAACATGACATGTGACTGAAGGAGGATTTTATAGAGTGTCAAATGAGATGAATGTAGACTAGATCCTGTTAGAGGCGAGATGACACATCCTGGATGAACTATAGTGTCGAGGTTTGTTGACTAAAACAAGTTCTTATGTAAACTGTGCAAGAAGTCATTTGTCAAAGGGCAAAGAAATTAATTTGAGACACAGACACCTGTAATCCAGCACTTCATAGACAAATTGCACAGTGTAGTTGTCTGATTCAGAGATTGATGTGACAAAATGAGTAGGATGGAATAGTGCAAGTTTGTTACTTCCAACTTTTAAATTACAGCAGTTCACTGTGATCATTACAGTCATATTTAGTACAAAAGTCAGTCAGATGATCAGATGTGACTTGGGTTGGGCGATATGACGGTATATACTGTGCAACAGTAGAAATGTGTCCACCAGCAGTTTCCACCGTGAGAGCCATCTATCCCTTAGTGTCTCTGCTATATATTTGGGGCAGGCTATGTAGCAAATCAGGGCTGGATTATTGAGTGATCTTGCAAATCCAGCTGCCTCACAAGGTAACGTGATTTGGGCAGCAGGACTGCTTACGATAGTTGGTGCCGGTAACGCACCTCTAAGCCGGTTTGCCAACTGCCGCAGAAGAAGAGAGTGACAAGAAAACAAGGAGGAGGAAAGTGAAATTGTAAATACAGAGCATGAAGTATGCTGTGGTTATTTTAAACCATTTCTTAAATGAATTTACAGAACAATTACTGTATCGTGATATATACCATTATAGTGATATAAAATGACATATACCATGATAGAAGACTTTGGCCATATCATCCACCCCTAATTCAAATATCTGAATACAGAACAAACTATGCCTTTTGTAGGTGTTAAGACAAACAAACGAGGCAGGATGACTTACACATTTGGTCTCAGTTATAAACCAGTCTACTTATATAGCACACAGAAGGGATACCAGCATGTGCCTTCCTCTTAAGACACACAAAGTTCCCTTGTAACATTTCAGTATCTTTCAGTGTGTCACACATGCAGTCACACCGATAAATGAGGCCCACTGTCAGACAACCAACCAAACAGGCTACTTTATCAGGAGTGCTGCCACACTTTAGGCTTTCTCTGATGCTGCTCTCCGATGTTTCCTCTTAAAAGACCCAATGCGTATTGGTTAACAAATACACACCACCCTTGACATCAGATACAAACAAACCTGGCTTTGAGTGAGTGCTGCTTGCAGGGGTGTGACGTCATTTAGCCAATGTTTGGTGGCAAAAATCATTACAAGTTCCCACCCACCACCTCAGGCAATCCTGGGCCCTGACCTGCTGGGAACATCATTACAGAGATGACACACTAGCCCAGTCACATATTTGTATTTTTGTTGGGAGCACCAATAATTACTTGGACTGACGGGGTCATGTTCGTTGGTGCTTGCAAAAAGGATGTTAGGATGCTGTCTGGTAGACAATTGGGGTCACAAGAACATTTGATACACTATTAGGCCTACAGATTAGTGATCCACTCCTGGCTATCACTGGGCACCAGCAGGATGCCAGTGCTGCCTAATGACAGATAATGTCACATTCATTCATGAGACAGATTGTCGCAGACACACAACCTGCTTCTGAAAATAATGGTCCTGACGCACAAGACCTTGCTGGCATCTGTTTACATAAGTTGAGGTGAATAGGTTATATAGAATGAGGTATACAGAACGACATATGGAGAGGAAAATTCCTCCTGGCTTTCCTTTGCAGAGAGAGCGAAGCTATAAACTTCAAACTAGGTCATTGACGAGGATGGGGGGAGAGCAGGAGGAAAGTTACTGAGCAGGCAGCTTGAAAATTCTGGCTTTCTTCTAACTGAGACTTGAATGCACAGGGAAGTGTGAAAAAACAAAACAAAAAACCCACTGGTGTTAAGTGGTTACTTAAGATATCTTTATACATGAGAATTAGCAGGTTACAATTAAGACAGGCTATACACTACTGGTTTATTGGGATACTAGTGATGATCATCCTTGTAATAGTGAAACCAAGAAGAGAGAAATCTTTCCTACAAGCTCTGTGATTGAATTTTATTTCCTTTCCTGACATTTCATTTACTGGATTACTACAGTTTCTCCAGAAACTGTCTGTGTAATCCGATCCTAACACCAAAACCATTGCACAGACTGTAATTTAGGTATTTATTTCTTGTACACTCAGGTTCAGAGCATGTAATCTCTAAAATTCAACATGGCACTTAAAAAAGAAGCTTGGTTAAAGATTGTTTTGTACAGTTTATGTCCTTGTTACACTTCAGCATATGCTGAGTAGGGATACAAATTTCACAGCTTTCAATGCTTTATTTAAACTGACATGGGCCATTTCTGCTGCACAGACCAAGGAAATTATGTATTTTAATAATAAAACACAAATTATATATTTGAATCATATATTAAAGACAATGCTTTCACTAAAATGTCTCCTCTTGCTCCACCTGTCATTACTCAACAAATGAGTGAAAAAAATTCATATAAAGAATAAAACATAATTCTGTTGCATTTTACAGGGGAGGACATAACACAACAGCACAACTAGATGCCACTTTGTTCATTGCCACCTCATACATTATTGATCAATCAATACTTAACAGTGATTAATTGACCATTGATTTAACATAAACGTTCACAGCTGTGGTAATTATCCATGCCACCGCTTTGGGGGGCCCGAACAATAGCAGTAGGACCTCAGTTTGGTCTATTAGGCTTTTCAACAAGACTAGTTTCACTATGACTCACTTTTTGAATCAATGTCTACAGACGGAGCATTTGAATAGGGAGCCGCGCGAACTTAAGTAGGTGAAACCACTCTTGGGAAAAGATAATGTATCAAGAGCCTCGATGTCCCTGTTTTCCATAGCTGGGCCAACCAGTTACACAGCTTTACACTGCAATGCTACAGGGATGCTGGGGAAACAGTATGGAGTGAAAATAGTCTCAATATTATTTGTAAATGTGTATTCCATGATTTGTAACTGACAAACAAGATTTGTAACTGGAAAAAAAAAAGATTTGTAACTGAAAAACAAGATTTGTAACTGGAAAAAAAAATTTGTAACTGAACAAAAACGATTTGAAAATATTTTACTTACAGACTTTTAACTTCAGCTTCTCAGATCTGATCCTTTTCGCTTTCAAAAAGCTTCCTGCATACAAATGTCTCGTGTTACGCACGGATCAGGTTACTTTCGCTTTCAGGATTTTGAGACTTTTTTAACGCTGGTCCCAGCTCCACAGATTCGTAAATGCATGATGCGTTTTAGTGCTGGTGGAAAACTGGGACATCTGGGCTTTCGGTGTATTCGTGTTTAATTTCAAAGTGGGAAAGATGTTTTTCTAAATAGAATAGCTTGTCACCCCTCGATTAGAGCACATGCATTTACCAACCACAGACTCTATACAGTAACCTATAAATGTAAATATTTGGTTTAAATAAGCCACTGCTAGGTGGTAGAGTTGTTCTGCTGGGAAAACAGCCAGTCCAGGCAAAAAGCGGATTTACATTTACACATTTGTATGCGCAGGAAGCTTTTTGAAAGCGAAAAGGATCAGATCTGAGAAGCTGAAGTTAAAAGTCTGTAAGTAAAATATTTTCAAATCTTGTTTTTCAGTTACAAATCATGGAATACACATTTACAAATAATATTGAGACTATTTTCACTCCATAAAACAGCCTCCAGTGTTGATACAGTACAAATACTAATCTATTTGTAGAGTGCTTAACATAGCACTTTATTTGTTTATACTTAAACAGACGTTAATGTTTTGAGCTGCTGTCACATCTAAAAGAGAGAGAAATTAAAATGTAGTTGTGATGGAAAAGGTTTGTCATGGCAAATCAATGGTAATCATAGCACTACCTAAAGACAGACAAGATGAAATGTTTCTCCACCCATCAGGTCCAACAGCATCTGAGCTTAGGTGTAGACTGGATGTGGGGGTAAGAGAGAGAGAACAAGCTCCTGATTGAACAGATGCAACAATAGAGCCTTTGGTCTCTGCATGCCATACCACCCACTTCTCTCCTTCCAGTGATCTCACTGCTACAAGTGTGCATTGTAATGGCAGAACTGCCTGGAACTACCAACTTGGAGAGAGAAGGGGGACAATCTGCCAAGTACACAGACCTTGTAGAAATGTAAGGTCCTAAATATTTGGTGGGCCATGCAAAATGCTAGGTTGTGCAAGGGTATGCATGCATGACTGGATATATGTGCACAGAGAATAGAAAGCAGCAGGATGGCCATCTGTCGGCTTTTAAAAAGTCACCACAGTAAGAAAATCTGAACTATATACATTTTTGCTGGTGTAAGGCTTACTGAGACATAACTCAAAGTAACTCTGTCAGCTCATTAAGAAACATCCAAGAACTGAACTGCTGAGACAATGATGCTCCCAAATGATGAAATGGAGCGATGCCTAAGGACACATTTCGATGTCTGAGGACACATTTCAGTATGATTCAATTGCATTTTATCAAATCTGAATCCAGTATGGAATCAGTATGGAAGATGATCAACTCTGTCCGTAACTGAGCAGCCCTACTCATCACTCTGACAGTTCTCTACACAGGACCAAACCACCGCATACAAGTCTACGAGAAATCCTCATAAGCAACGAGTTACAGGAAACCGCAGCAATTAATGATATTCTGCTTTACAGTAAGGGAGAGAGAAGTGCTGGCAGGACATATTTACTGCCTGTTTTGCCACCCCTATTACAACATTCAATTATGTTATTAACTGGGATGAACCTCTTATTGAATGGTTTTCGGTAAATGCTGCTGGAGATTCCTGAGCATCTGATTTTTTGAGATAGTATCTGCGAACATACAGACAACTGAGGGGAGCCTTGGGGGGGTGATTTCTGATCACTGCTATTTAGAGATTAATGGACCGCTCTATGCGCTAGTATGGGGTGTGTGTGAGAATGCATACAAATCAAATAGAGTATACAACAGAGAAGGATAATAGAGCTGTATGTGGTGTGGTGTACCATTCAGTGTCATATCAAAAATCTGACTGCAGAGTAGTCCTGTTTCACGAAAGGTAGCGCTACCTTTTGGTTTGAGGGAAAACACTCTTTTTGGATAAACATAAGGCAAAAGGATAAAAAAAAAAAAAAAAGGCAAACCGAGCCTTGCTAAACATTTTACAAACGTACATCGAAAGCGAGAAGAAAAAGCTTTAACCAGCCCTAAGATAAAACCACACATCATCAGAAAAACATGGCAGCAAGCATACACATACATGCAAAGACTGTCACAGTATACTGTACACATTCCTATTAACGTCAGATAGCTGCCGCATAGATCTGAGTCACTATCCACTGCCACACTGTAGCAAGATTGTGGTGTAAAATACGCTAAAGGGTCATTGTGTAAGAGTATGTGTGTACACATTCATCTGTGTCTCGCAGAGCGAAGCAGAGTGGGGGAGGGGAGTTGTTGGGGCAGCATCTCGACCTTGCAGCAGGAAAGAGGGTGAATGAGTGTCCTGGTGAATGAAGTCAGCTCCAGAATTTTCTCATAGGCTCCCGGAGTCACGTGGCGGCGGTGGTACAGTCCTTTATTAATGCTGTTTGAAGCAGCACGCCGGACGATAAGCTCCTCTCCCCATGGCAGGCCATAACTCTTCACTGTTTTTGGCAAACTGCATCTAGCTGAGTAAGTGAATTGCACACTGCAGGCAAAGCTCTGACAGATTCATTCAGAGAGTGGAAGGAAATTCTCTGAATCAGAAGAGACAGACAGGTGCAACGCTGAGAAAAGCTAATGAGAAAAGCATACATAAGCAGCTAAATCAGCAAACATTTCACTGGAGCAGGATACTAAATTGCCTTCTTTATATTAAATCTCCCTTGAGGAGCTCTGTCTGAATAACTAGTATTAATGAAGTGTAATTAGGTTTCATTCTATTTGTCTGTGCTCTCTTTTTCATTGGACCCCGTTGCCATGCCAAAAAAGGATTGTGTGAACTGATAAAATGACCCCATTTCTCTGATCAGGCAAGGGTGACATGAAGGTGAGCGACAGACAAGCCATCAGCTCACAGACGGATTAAAACAATAGAATAACGCCCGGGATGCTCTGGCGCCAGAGAATTGGGCTGCAAAAGCCTTAACCAGACCTGGCCGTAAGTGGGTCAGGACATGGTAGGACAGGATGTCGCCCTGGCAGGGTCACTCTGCGCTTAGCCAGGCTAGACAGAGGGAAGGGGGACAGCAGGATGAGCCAAGTGTAGAAACACTGGCTATGCAGTAAACGGGCACAAATAACGTATTAGCGAGCCGATGCTTGGAAAAACACACTGGAGATGATCCACATACAGACAGTTACAGGAGGCACAAGGAGCTCAATGTAGTTCACGGTGCAAAAGAAGACACAATTAGCAGACTGTACAGGATCTGAGCCCTCAAGTGCAGCAGGGACCAAAATGATCTCTTTGCAGAAAACCAAACCTGGTAACATGAAACATCATCAACAATATCTCTTTTCTTCAACTCTACTCTCTGTAGTATGAAAAATGTGAGCTCTGCTGTCTTAAAACAGCTGGGGTTTGGTGGCGTTATCTAACCAACCACCAGGCAAAATAGACACAGATACACATCTACTGGACGCATATACTTCCTTGAATAAAATGTTCTCATTTCTGTTTTGCATGATGGAAGCTCAGATTGACTTTTAAATATTTCCTTTAGTCAGCCATGATTTAATGCGTAGGTACTCTCATATGCCTGGCTGACAGAAGATGTTACATGAAACAGTTTTTGAGAGAGAGACTATAGAGGAACGGAAACAAAACTAAAACGCAAATCAATGCATAAGACAATAGGGACAGGAATCAAATGCAGAACTGGTATTTATGTTTTTCATGACATGACACAAAGCTGGTGATGCAGTTAAACACAGTAACAACACAACAACAAGATGAGGTCCCCTAACAACTATCACAGGTGTTTATGTGACGAGGACTCATCTGATTGGGTGGGTCAAGGTTTTTGTTAAAACACTTAGCTGTGTTTCACCGCTGGTCCCATGTCTTTCGCCTGCCAAAACACCTCGTATACAATAACTGAACAGTGACACAGATACCCCTTTTCTACCAACATGGAACGGTTTCCGTTCCGGTTCGAGCACCTAATTTTGAACCGTTCGTTGCATTTCGACCAAAACTAAATAAGTTCGGGACCCGAAAAGTTGGTTCCCAGCTGGAACCAAAAAAATAGCAGGTTTTCCTTGACCTGAAGTGCAAACCGTGATGATATCAGTAGGCATGTCATATTCTGCAGGTTGGAAAGGGAGGATGGAGAAGGCAACAATGGTCTACGGTCTACTATGGTAATAGTCTTCTACGGCTTCTTATCATTAATAGCTGGTCCAAAAACAAATATCTGTAATAACAGAACAAAAGCTTGCAGCTAATCCATGCGATCTGCCATCTTGCTCCTACCGTTTAAATTTCACCAGCCACTCAATAGTAAATCATTATTTTGTGTCTGAAATCTACCAGCCACTTTCATATTTTACCACCATCTGGCTGGTGCTAATTTCCTTCCCTGCATTCAACCTAGGCCTGTTCGATTAATCTGTTTTAAATCGTAATCGGATTATATAGTTAGGACAATGTTAAAAACGTGTAAATCGTAAAAACGATTTTTCACTTTAACTAGGGTAATTACGGTACAGCCCCCGTTCATGTATCTGGGCTGGGTTGCCGTAGTGACTTCCGCCTCCTTCCTCCCATCGTGCTCTCCCCACATACTGTCAACAAACATGTCGGCGTTCGCTAAGGCCAGCGTGGATTTCGTTGCCAAAAAGACCAAGAGCAAGTCCGTTGTTTGGAAATGGTACGGCTTCGGCGCTTCAGATGAAGAGCAAAATACTCCCCGTTGTAAAGTCTGTCTGAAGTCCGTGGCAGTTAAAGATCATAGCACGACAAACTTATTTCAACACCTCCAGAAAAACCACGTACCGGAATGGCAGCAGTGTGTTGCAGAGCGGACCGCACAAGAGAACGCGAATGTGGCTAAAACACCACCACCAACTCTGAAGCAAGTAACTCTGCCGGTTTCGTTTTCACGTGGTGTACCATATGACAAGACCGAAAGGAGGTGGAAAAATATGATAGCAGATGGCAAAAGTTCATAACATTTTTTTTATATTAATCCCTTGAGGGATTTTTTGTTTAAATAAAATCGTAATCAGAAATCGGGTTTTGAGAGAAGAACATCGGGATTTTATTTTTGGGCAAAATCGAACAGCCCTAATTCAACCCTGGATTATAGGAAACAATTATTTTCAGTAATACATTGAGGGCCTCAAGCCTTTGCTAACAACTTGTTATAAAGCAAGCAACAGGTTCCAGTCACAGACTAGGTCACTCTACCTCTCCCTTTCATTCCCTTCCCTTTTGTCTGTCTTCTTGTGGCTTTTCTGTTTAAGTTATATTTATTCTTTCACCATTTCCTCATCTTTTAGCCAATTCCTTTTATTTTGTGTTCTCTAGCTACTAAACCGTATGTTTGTAATGCTTTTGAGTCAGCTTTTCTACATTACAAGGGTTTACTAACCAATGACACATTTCTATTTCAAGACAATCCAGTTTGCTTTTGAAACTCTCACTCTGTTGCCATGAAAAAATGTAGTATCTAAAGCATATTGCTGCCACTGATAAAGAGGATTTTGTCACTAAGAAGGAAATGTCTCCTGTCGCTGATGGTGCCCACAAGTCCAGCAGGCATTACACTAGTGTGGCACATCTTGTTCTTTCCCCTGTAGAAACTCTACTGGGACAGGGGCAGGACCAAAGAGCTTTGTCCTCATGGATTAGCACCAGACCCATACGTTTCCATGGAGCAGGTTAGGCTATGATAGGCTTTGACTCACTTAATACCCTCTCTCTGCAGCAGGCCTACTAATCTGGGAGTTGAGGGACTTTAGGGATAGTTATTGTCTTTTAAGCTCAACTATAACAGACAGCATCAAGTTAGCAGTTATTTACTAGTCCAGGGTCAGCCAGTTTTGTTTGAAGTCATTCTTCATCTGTGGATGTGTTCCAGAAGCAACTGTCCCTTCAGGCCTGAAACAACAGCGAGAGGGGTATTGTGCTGTGCTTTTGACATTCCTATGTGACTCCCCAAGGATAGACTAGAGGCTCTGAGGCTGGACTACTGCGATAACAGCAGCAACAGCATCGACTACATTTCCTGTTATTGAGATGCGGCAGCGGACTCAAGGGACTGCAGTGGCTGAGGGTGATTTTCTTTTTAAATAAACTGCTGCTGTGCTTCCTTACTTCAGCGATACTCCAGTCCAAACCGCTCAACAACAACAAAAAAAACAGGCCAACTTCATGGAGCAATAAGAAGGCTCTCAAGGCTAATACTAATACACATACAGTAGGTGTTTGTGTGCTTTTGGGCAGCTCAAACAAAGCCAGTCAGCTGTTGTTGGTACACAGCCACCAAAATGCACAGCTCTGATGAGACTGTTGTTGACTAACTCAGAGTTTCCTATTAGGTGAAGGTGCTGTAGTGTGTCTTTCACTCTGGCACCATTCTAATCTAGTCAGTACTTTCAGGAGCTGGCTACTTAAGTGACATGCAATCCTCAACATCAGACGTTTCTGCAATAAATCACTTAGTGGAACATTACAACAGAATCTTTAATGAAGTGTCACGTCTAGTCCCATCAACTGTATTTGTGTAGCCCTTAATCACTGTTGCAATCTCAAAGCGCTTCACAATACCTACAAGCCAAAATCAAAACAAGTAAAGCAACATCACCCAATGATACAAGGGTGCTGACAGTTAGTTTTCTTGCTTTATTATGTCCACATTGTGGTTCACATGGGTAACTTCATTCTAAAGAATAAACTGATTGCCATTAAAGTCAATGCCGGATTGGTCGAATGTATTTAGAGAAGGTATCTCATAATTGTTGCACTTAAAAATACAGACTGTAAAATCATCAGATTGGACTTTCAACTGCCAAGTTGTGAGGAGTGTCAAATCTGCCAACCGCTGCAGAACAAAAACAGCTGAGGGGCATCTGAGATCCAAGCTTGACTTACGCAACAGCACATTCAAGCAGCGGTGTTAGCCAGAGGTTGAAATACTTTGATAGCACCTGTCAGTGGGCTGTAATTCATCTAGACTAAAATAATGCATTTAAAAAGTTTTAACGGAGGAATGTAGAGCCTTGGTTTTTACTCTCAGAAGAGTAAATGGGTATTTCAAAGAGTTGACAGAATCCAAGCAACAGAATCATGTGGAGAGAGAAGACCAAATTCTTAAAAGCAAAATGTCTAATATAATCCCCCCAACAAACAAAAAGGAGAAGCCATTACTGGCAAATAATTCAGAAGCCTCTGACAGAGGAACTGGAGGGAGGAATAACAAGGCTGAACTAAGGCCCAATATAGTAATGTGCATATTACTTGAAACTACTCTGCATAATGCCTGGGCCTCCCTGCACATTATGTACACCTTATGCACACTGAAAAGTGAAAGTAGTCTTGACATACGTAAAGAAGTTGATTCTTGTTAACACAGTAAATAAACAGTACACTGTATCAATTCTTTGTGGTTGTCTCCCACAAACGCAGGATGTTGTCACACTAATATGCTGCAATGGCGACAGATCTGCTATAGAGGAAGTGAGGAGAGATTTCCCTGGGTTTTCAATAAAAAAAAAAAAAGAGCCAGCAAGTGTTGTGACGCACCATTAAGTCTGCTCTGCAGTGTCTGCAAAAATACTCACTGCAGAGAAAAGTCACAAGAAGGGAAAAGATTCCAAATGCACCAAACTCAGCTTCAAACTGACGGAAATTTACATTTTAGCCACTTAACTCAAAAATTCACTAAAGAGTCAGACCTTTATATTATACAACACAAAGCAAACATTATTTCTGTATCCAACTTTCAACATCCATCGTATCCTTTGCTGCCCTACTTTGAAAAACACCCTTGGCTACTCCATTAGTTTTCCAAAAGTAAGCCTGTCACATCTACAAAAAGCCCATGAGGTGGGTCATCTCCAGCTTACAAATCATGTAAGTCTGCTTTGCTATTATGACTATTCCCCCCCTTCGGCTGCATGTGTAGACCCAGGTGTAGGTACCAGCCCTCTATTTATAGCCATCTGTTTGCCCAACGCTCAATCCAGCCTGTGCTAAGGAGATTTAGTCTCCCTGCATCCTCCTTCTTGCCAGTGCAGAAAGCTGATTTCCATTTAAAGAAAACGGCACCTGCCTGGAACATGGCGTGCTAAAAACACATGACAGGCTGTTGAAAGGAAGTAATACCCAACTTACTTCCTGGTGATCAGAGGTCATTTAAATGAATAAAGCAGTCATAGCCATACATTGCTGAAATTATCAGCCAAGCAATAAAGCATATTTGACTAGTTAGGTTAACAAAACTTCCAAAATGTAGGGAGAGAAAGCATAAATGGCACTAAGAGCGCTGGCCATTTAAAAAATAAAAGAGAAAAAATAAAGGAGAGGGACATGCAAATTTACAGTCTCTCTCTGCACTCAACACAGGTACTCGTGCTCGGAAAGTGAACCAAAACATGCTGCAAGGCAGTCGCTAAAAGCCATGCAAGGCGCTGAATTTTTTACACTTCAAATGGACTACCACCACCAAGTCTGCGGTGGAACCTCTGTTTGACAGAAGAGCACAGCTGTGTTGTATATTCAGATGCTGAGTGTGCAGATGTACAACACAATGGTGAACAATGAACAGATCTTAAACCTTGAGATGACAGGAAGCTAGATGGAGAAGGTCACTGCAGCAGCCCACATGACATAAGAGAGTGTGTGCACGGTGTGTTGCATGGGGGTGTAACCTCTTCATTTACACAGTTATCATTCTAGCTAGTTAATCACTGGCCTGTTTTAAGCTGCTGCTAGCGTGTTCACAATGCAAGCCGCTCAAAAAGCTCCATGTCAGTTTCTTTAATCAGAGACATTTGCTGTGATGGTTGCCTTGTTTTTCACATTTCTACTAGGAACCATTTATGTTGTCACTGCTTATCAGAAGCCACTCTCATAGCAGTGTTCACTAGCACAACATTGACTGTGCAGCTAGCAAACACCTAACTCAAACTAGCCCTAGACATTCAAATGATTATGTGGGAACATGAAGTAAACTGTGTGCACTGCAGTTTGCCTTCAGCAACAGCATTTTGAATCTGTGAGCCAGGGTGGGAAATTAACTTTAAATGTGAACATCTACCAGCCACTGACAGATAGATGTTCAAATTCACCAGCCACTCAATGGTAAATCATTATTTTGTGTCTGAAATCTACCAGCCACTTTCATATTTTACCAGCATTTGGCTGGTGCTAATTTCCTTCCCTGATCACGTGCAATGTGCGTAATTCAATGACTACCTCTGAGGGTGACCTCTGAAGCGCCCACCTGCCAGCATTACATAACTCTGCATTTATGGCATGCAATATTCATGTGGACAGAGGGTTGACTGCTAATACAGGTAAAGACGCTTACCTCCATCACCAGCTCAAAGGGATGCTTGTACACCCTCACGGGTGACTGGTACTTCTGCACCATGGTGGGGATCACGGTAACGCCAACAACCTGAACAGAAATGAGAATAAATCAATCAGAAAAAAAAGAATAAGTTATGATCACAGGCATTTGTGAAAGAAAGAAAAGCTGAGACGTAGGGCTGCATTTCATTCAGTCTTGGCATTATCACAGTAACTGCATGCTGAGTGCCAAAATGACAGCATTATAGCTGCATCTGGCCCTACAACAGGAGACTCTGAGTGTAATAAAGTAAAGGTGTGTTTTGGCTGACTGCGTGAATGATGCCAGGTGCTTGTGGGTGTGTGTGTGCCTTTGTGTGTTGGCAAGCAGCCCTAAGAACTAGAAAGCCGTGTATAGTGATGGGCTGCAGAAGGGAACTCTCCTGGGCCTTGACCGAGGATCTCACTGATCAATGGATGCAGCATTTCCCGCTCATTTATCAAACAGGGACTGTAGCCCTGCAGTGGGTTTTTCACTGCAAACTACTGGGGATATAACTAAGCCAAGTCCATCTACTGTCTCTGCAGAAGCTCAGGTCACAGCTACACACGACAACACTGCATGTAATGATGAAGAAAGACAGGTGCTGCTCATTCTTTAGAATGTAAACAGCAGCATTGGAGCAGAGGCTAGAGAACAGGATGAGACAGTAAAAATATAGGAAATAAAAGGAATCTTATAGCCACTTGAACAATAATAGTTAAAAGACAAATGCACATTATGTTTTGATGAAAACCAAACAGTATGTGATGTAAATACAAAGAGTCTGCTTACTCCAGGAAATCTAAAAGAAGTGCAAAGTGCGGCTTGAACTTCATGTTCTATGTTTGGTCAGCATGCTGATACATGTCTGTAACTCCTGCTATGCAGTGATGGGAACAGAGCTGGGAGGAGGGGTGTGAGCTAACGTCCCAGCACTACTTACTGAGGGATCAGGGCGGGCAGACTAATAATAACCAGGCTCTAGGACAGACAGAATACAACAGGTCGCCACAGTGTTCCTCTCTAAACAACACATTCATCTAACTGTTGCTACTGCAATACATAATTACCGTCATGCTTCAGGGTCTGTCAGCAACTTCAAAGACATGTCAAAACAGAACAATTAGGCTACTTTTGCACGTGTTAATTGAGACGTCAGGTGACACACTTTCAAACTCACCATTCAGCAGTTTGTCTCTCTCTGAATACCTAATCATGTCTAACTGATAGGATAATAGCAGTTGCCCATGTAATTATCATTTCAAACGTTCATGTATAACGTCCGTTTTTGTGTACAATCAAACTCATGCTTTTAGATCAGTAAGCTAAAGCCTTGTGTTCTGAATGCTCGCATTCCTGTCACTTGTTTTGGTCTTCTGAGAATTGCTGTGATGTCCGTGTAACAGGAACAGTTTTAACCGAACCACGCCAGGATAAATTAAATGTTTATAATCTCCAAATGTTATGTTTGTAGTTAAAAAGGAAAAATGAAGCTCAATAACATGCTGTTATTTTAACACAACCACCCTGATAGTGTTTAACAACATTTGCCACGCCGACTTAACGTTAGCTTACACAACAGCGACTAACGTTAGCTAATTGAGACTAGCCCGCAAGCTAACGCTAACTTTACAAATCGCTGTCAACTTGACATAGGTTAAATCCCATAAGTGATGCTTACCGGTGAATCAAAGAACTAAAGAAATCTGGGCTGGTTTTGTCTGGTTAGTCGTTGTTTCTTCTGAAAGGGCTATCCGAGTAAACTCTTGCCATTCCCCTCCTCGGCTCTTCACTTCGCCGGGTCCGGGAGGTGAGCTGAAGCCATAAGCTAACGATAGTTAGCTTTATTGTGCTAGCTGGCCATGCAGCCGGAGTAAGTAGGAAACAAGCTAACCGTGGGACAAGCGCGACACTGACGGACAGGGTAAGAGCGTTAAACTAAATATCCCAAACGGTCCACTGTTAAATCACGCCTAAATGGATGAAGTGTCGGTACTGGAGGACAGTATCCCCCTCTCAGTCCTCTCCTCCTCTCTGTCATGCCTGTGATGCCGTCGCTCCTCCCAGTTTTCTAAACTCAGTTTTTTTCCATCTCTCAGGGCAGCGCAGTGCCGCGTTCATAAAAATCCACTGCCTGACCACATCTGTTCAAGTGAAGGACAAACACCAGATGACTATGGAGTGAAAATAGTCTCAATATTATTTGTAAATGTGTATTCCATGATTTGTAACTGAAAAACAAGATTTGTAACTGAAAAGCAAGATTTGCAACTGAAAAAAAAACGATTTGAAATTATTTTACTTACAGACTTTTAACTTCAGCTTCTCAGATCTGATCCTTTTCGCTTTCAAAAAGCTTCCTGCATACAAATGTCTCGTGTTACGCACGGATCAGGTTACTTTCGCTTTCGGGATTTTGAGTAAACTGACCTTAAAATCGTTGTAAAATGTCTCCAAAATGAGCTATGAGTTATTGTTTATGCAAATGATACAGCCTTGTTTGTATAGGTCTTGATTAGAAGTTGGAGCTTTAATTACTGATAAGATAATGGAAAGCAACCGGTGACACCAAAAAGACACACCACTTTCTTTTAGCTTTTCAAAACGATAGAAAGTGGTTGGTCTTTCCCAGCAGAGTGTCTTTGGTTTCATCTACCCTCAAGTGTGTGACCATGGCAAGATGCCAAACCCCCATATGCCGTGTGTAAATGGAGACCGTGTAAGCCAATTTAGACCACAGGTAATCAATACTGGGGTTGGAATCTGATAGTTACCATATTGCTGACATGTAAAGTGAGCTTTGTAAACAAGACCAAGACCTCTGTTGTAAAAATTCAAACAGGAGTTAATGGTGAAAAGCTACCTTGCAAGTAGCCCATGGTATGATAATAACCTGTCACAAAATAAAAAATAAATAAAAAGCATCATCATCATCCATTATCAAATGCAGAAGTATTGCATGTACAATATATTTGTTTACTGAAACATCTGTTGATAAATTATCTTCATTGCAAGCTTGTGTGTTTCACACGTGAGTGTGCTGTTGTACAAATATATCTGGACTTGCTGTGGCCTTTAAGCTTCTGTTTAGTTCTCAGAGTTAAATACACTCATATCCTAATTATGTAAGAGGTTTAGCAGCGATGGCGGTGGATGATAGCATTAAGGTGATTGTGTTTCAAAGGGCAGGCTTGTTGAGTTTGTACAGCTTGCACCAATGTCTGCCACCACAGCAGTCACATTAAAAAGGCAAGAAATGTTATAGAATGGTCACATAATGTCTGGCTGGAGAATGTGTTTAGGGAGAATGTGATCCATTGTGAATCCGTTGTAATAAAGTAATACACCTTTCATATCCTTAGCATGAAAACAGGATGTGCCAGTAAATATCACAGCTTTGGCTCAGACTGAGTCAAGGTCATTGGAAAAGGTCATCATGTTATTTGTTGTTCAGTGGTTCAGCAAGGGTGAATTTCACCATTAGTGAGTGAAAACAGAACATATACATCATTAAGTGGGGTGTAAAGTGGGCTCAGTGGGCAAAAGGCAAATGCTATGTTACTATAACATCCCAGGTTCACAAACAGCTTGGGATTCTTTCCTCTCATCACCGTTCTCCTTTCCTTGCATTGCTCTTTCCTGTATTACCTGCACTCTTAACAGTCCAATGAAAGCAAAAAGCCAGGGAAATAATGTTTATATATCATCATGTGAAGCATGTAAGCTATTCCTCTGCCATCTCTCCTTCAGGAAGTCTTGTCCTCGGCTTGCTTGGGTGTTGGAAGTATGTGAAACGGCCTACAGTGGGGGTTTCAAAAGTACAGATAATTATTCATATACTAATTACAAATACAGATGGATATTCTTGAATAGGAGTGATTTAGAGAACAAAAGCTGCATGCAGATGCTTGTATATTTGATCAAATTAGCTGTGCAAAGTTTGATCAAGAGCAGCATGTGTTCTTACTGAAATTTCTGACAGTAGTGTGTGTGACAAATATATATGTACAAAGATGCCACACCAGATCAATCACTCAATCAATCAGAGCAGACAACAGAATATATTGTATGTTTGTATGGAAAAAGAAATGGTCTACTGTCTTGAGGATGTTTAAAATGGATGTGCAGTGTCCTCTACTGGGCAATGGCTGCAGGTACAACAAATTGCAATTAAGGAGACATAAAAGGTAACACAGATTGTATTCAATAAGCTGATGGTTCAGCAAAAACATGTGTGCTCTTTAAATTTCTGTTTTCTCTCCACAGCAAAAGTAGAACAAATTCCACTATACCCAGCTGCACTTTCTATTAGCCAAAACAAAATCTATTCTACTTTTCCTTACAGCTTAGATGCCTCACCTTCTTCACCATCATAACAAACTGGAGCAGATATTCTGTGTAGTGAAGCTACAGCTCCCTAGAGGGGTATCTGATTGGCTGCTATTTATAGGACTCTGTCCCTCTAGATTTATCTAATTGACAGCGTCACTGCCAAAGTTTTTATCAAATAAAGCTTCTGCATTCATGTACACTTGTGCTCTGTTTCCTGATTGAACATATTATCCTTCAGTAGTGACAAAGATAAATGTACAGGTGGCACTACATCATTCAGTCTTATGAACCAATTTATGTTTTTAGCCATGCTAGCTGAGTGGCTATATGGATGACAGTGTTGGTTGGTCCACCACTTTGGTCCAGACTGAAATGTCTCAACAACGATTATGGAGTGCCATGAAATTTTGCGCAGACATTGATGGTCCCAGAGGATGAACCCTACTGACTTTGGTGATCCCCTGACTTTTCATCTAGTGCCACCAGCTGGTCAAAGTTTCTACTTATCTAGTGAAATATCCACATTTGTAAATTGGATTGGCATGAAACCTGGAAGAGACATTCATGGTTCTCAGGCTAGTGCCATGCATAGGTTGACATTTGTGGTCTTGAGTGAAATGTCTCAGCAACTATTGGATGGATTGACATGGATTGAAATTTGATACAGACATGTTCCCCTCAGGATAACTTGTAATAACTTTGTTGATCCCTTAGCTGTTCATCTAGCGGCATCATCAGGTCATCATTCATCTAATACTTTGGTTAATGACTAAATACCTGCAAAACTAATGTTTAGTGCTAATTAGCAAATGTTAAAGGAAAAGAAGACATATTAAGTTAAATATCACAAGACAATATTTCTCCAACATAAAAAACATAAATTAATAAACAAACATAAAGACAACAACATTTCTTTAATTAGACTATACAGCAAAGTGTTGCTGTTGGTGGTGATTATAAGGAAAAAAGCTATATCTGCAGTCAATTAGGGTTGCAACTAACAATTTCTTTCTTTATTCCTTAATCTGCTGATTGTTTTCTTGATCAGTCCATTAATCATTTTGTCTATAAAATGTTAGAAAATACTGAAAAATGCCCTGTTTATTTTCCCACAGCTCACGGTGACATCTTCAAATGTCCATGCAGTTTATCATCATGTATGACAAAAAAAAAAAACCCATTAAATTCTCACATTTAGGAAGCTGGATCCAGCAAATGTTTGGCTTTTTTTTGTTTTGTTTTTTTTTGCTTAAAAAAATGACTAAAGTGGTTATTTGATTATCAAAATAGTTGCTAATTAATTTTCTGTTGATAAACGAATTGTTTCATTGACTAATCATTTCAGCCCTACAGTCAGCACACATATTTAATATCAATTCAATACCAAAACACAGCCACAAGAGGGCCTCGATAAAACAAGACAAAAATGTAACTTCCAGTAGCCTCATAAAACTGATTCTTTAAAAAAAGAATAATATGAATGTATATATGAATGTATATATGGTTCTTAGACAGTCATTTGAAGCTTACTTTGAAGTAACTTAGAGACTGAACCAGATAAAGCACAAAAAGCAGCTTTAAAATGAGTAGTTAACAGTACGGTTTATAAACATGAAGATATTAGATGCAATGTGCTGCAGTGGCATCAGTAACTTGCTGTCCACTTATATTTTACCATCAGGCAACAACTGACATTAGTGGTGACATCTCGCCCCACTGGGACACAGAAATATCCTGCAGGTGTGTACGAGCAGAGAGCAGCATGAGCGCAGGAAGTGGTTATCAGAGTCTGACAAACCAATGTCAGCAGGAAGTGCAGCCTCGCTTCGACAGGAAACTGATCTTAACAGTCAACAGTCCATACACCCACAGGTAGCTGATAACAAGTGGATGTTGTCCCCCTTTAACTTATAGGCTGCTAGACTGATCATGGTATTGACAATAGTCACAGGTAGTATTTGTGTTCTAGACCTTTACATGAGATATTCAATTTTGCTTGACAGGAGAAATGCTTTCTGCTGGGGGGGGGTTCTAACCGAAGTTGTGTCCTCGTCCTTCAACCTCCATCATTTAAATGAACTCAGAATGTAAAACCACATTTCTCACACTCATACTGCGACAGACTAAATGACTCAAGAGCTGACAGACAAACAGGTTTCTTTTAAGGTGAAGTTGGAGCTGATAACTACCTACAGCAGGCCTACATCAAATCACACTTTGAAAAAAAGCATGCGTGTACATTTCTGTGAGTTTGGTTGTTGTACAAGTAAAAGGCTGA
Source organism: Macquaria ambigua (assembly GCA_008360985.2). Classification (NCBI taxonomy): domain Eukaryota; kingdom Metazoa; phylum Chordata; class Actinopteri; order Centrarchiformes; family Percichthyidae; genus Macquaria; species Macquaria ambigua. Next base: position 59,457 of record VMKM01002288.1, read on the forward strand.
TTTTTTTCAAGACGTCCTGGGTCAGAGGACATCAGAGAGAGTTTCAATTGGAGGGAAAACCTTAGACATAAAAGCAGAACAGGAAGGGGGGAAGAAGGGAAGTATTAAATGAAAACAATACTGTAAGAGTAGAAAATGATTTCTGTAAAATAGGTGAACTTCTCTGTGTCATTTCATGAGGAAGCTAGTGGCCCTGTAAGTGACAAGAGTTGGGCGCTGCAGCAAAGCAACCACAGTCAGAACAGCTTGTTGCATGTTGTTGCCGGATGACGTTTTGCAAGACAGGAAACGAGAGAAGCAGTGAGATAGAACCAGTGAAGGAACAGACTTTGTCATCCTCAGCACTCACAACAATCTCCAAGATAGTAGTAAATCAGAAGGGGAGCCGACGGGGTCTCGTGTGAAGGTAATTGAATTTGAATTTAGTTTGATGCAACCTTGAGAGGAGAGACGAAACTTCACAAAGTCACACACTCTAAAAATCTGAAATGGGCACTGAGGAGAAACATTTAGAGCCTGCAGCTCAACAACCGCCGAAGGAGCAGGGATCACCAGAGAAGGAAAAGGAATCTCCTGTAGAGCCTCCTCAGGGACAAACATCTGAGACCACCGACCCCCTCAACACATACAAGTGGCATACCGGCTCCAAGGGAACGCTCAATGAGGTGAAAGAAGAAGGAGAAGGAGGAGCAGCTTCTTCCACATCTACAATGGATAAGATTCAGAAGGCCTCCACCAACAAATGGAGCAAGATGCAAAACTGGCGCAAGGCCCTAAGCGAGGACCCTGGAGACAAAAATTCATCCAGTGGAAAAGGTGGAGAGGGAGCCAAGCCGGATAAAGGTGCAGGAGGAACCAGAAAGAACCCGTTCAGAAGGGCCCTGTCGGAGCCTCCCGGGTCACTCTTTGCAGCCCTGTCCCCTTCCTCCAGCTCTGCCAGCTCAGCTCATGCAGCTTCATCGTCAGCAGAGGCCTCAGGGGTCTCCTCCGCAGACCCTTCACAGAAAGGAGGTGGAGGTGCGCTCCTAAAAAAGTACCTGAGGACTGTGTCCCAGAAACTCAAGAGGCCCAAGCTGCAGAGTCGGAGCAGCACCCCAAACTTACTGCCAGGTAATGACGCTGCGTAATCTAAAAGAAGACATATACTCAAACTATATCAACTTTATTACTCTTCCAATTTCATGTTTGAGATTAGCACAGTTGTTGGAATGATAAATCCTGATTTATTAAACACATCAAATTATGGTGAAATGTAAATCCCCACAAATAAAATCCACTCCACAACATTTTCATATAGCAAAATGGTTACCCCATGTGGTTCAAGTATGATTTCCTTTTACTGTATGTAGGATGTTTTACTGACACACTACAGTAGGTGGGGTATGTGTGACTTTCTTCACAATGACAAGTGATAAATATGGCCGTATTACTGTTAAGAGTATTTCAGCATCTAGTGCCATATTAGACAAACTTAGTAATAAAAATGCAACCTAAGAGAAAATCTGACAAATTTAAAATAAGACCTTAAAGACCTTAAGGAGGAACTTAAAGACAGAAGGTATCAAAGTTAAAAGAACACAAATAGAACAATATCTACATAACTCGTTGGAATTAATTGAAGACTTGGGGTTAAATTCTGGGAAACTGGAACTTCTTTATCTACCAATAAAAGCCCCAGTGAGGTATACGTTAAACTGGAAATAAATGGAAAATGTATTTTGAAAATCTTTATTTGAAAAATTCAAAATTCCAAGCAAAATAGCAGATCTCATAAAAGCTAAAAGTACTTTGAAGAAAAAAAAAGAAAAAAGGACCAGACATCACTGGGTTACCCTATCATTGAATTAGAGCTCGAAAAACACTTTGTGATGGCAAGTGAAGGTGTGATTCACACCTGATGACAAATCTGAGCCTGACGAAGGATCTGGGTCAGTGATAACCTCAAGAAGTTACCAGTATTCTCAGCTAAAGATTTATAGACTTCAAGATATAATTACATTTTCTCCACAGTTCTGAACACACTAATATGTACTGTATATGTAAAAAATAATCATCAAAATGAAGACAAAATAAATGCATGTTTTATTTGAGCATTATGAATAAAATCTTTGATCTAGAGCAAAAATTATTTTCTAAACTAATGGAGAGCGGTATAGGGAGAATTTATTTTTTAATCAATACATAAAAATGACAAATTGGATGTCAAAAGTCATCGCTTTCCAAAAAAGGTCAAAACTGCCTCTAGAGGTTTAATGTAGCCATAACTGAAAAACAACAAACCACTACCTACACTTACATAGATTTACAAACCACTCCCACAGGAAACTTCTGTTCTGCTGACAAGGAACTCAAAGTTATAGCAATGCAGGCTTATTATTTAGATTCTGAGAAGGAATTTCAGGAAGGCTGAAAAAATCTAATTAGTTCTTGAACCAACTGCACTGTATGGCACATGGTGTGTGGCGTTTTATTACGAAAATGGTGCAGAAATCCAACTAAAACCCTATACACAGAGTTCAATGAATGAATTAGGTCAATGTTCTTTACTTTTGAGTACCTATAAAAGATTTCTGAAAATCTCATATTTACGCGATGTTTAAGAGAGTTACTCTACCTGTTGCCTCCCACAGTAGTTAAAAATAAAAAGGAGTCCTCTCTGCCAGCTGGTACTGAGGCTGGTTGACCTTTCATCTAGTGACATCAGAAACCTCAGCCAACTTCAGGACAACTAACCAAAGTTTACAACAAAAACTAAGTATACTTTGGCAGACTACCTGATCACAGAAACGGAGAGAAACGTCGGCAACACACAGACTGGGCAACAATCATCCAACTGTGCAAGAGATTTTATCTGGATTATAAAAATTGATACACAAGGAGCAATCTCATTCATTATATAAAATGTCACTTTACACCATCATCTTTTTATCTTTCCTTTTTGACTAACATGTTTTATTTTTGCAATATTTTATCATCTATTTATCCTACATCTCTCCTATACAAGAAAAGCTCCTACACTTATCATAGCTTTCATTGAATTGCTACTTGTGGTTACTTAACTGTTATTTTCAATCTATATATTATTGTACTTTAGCAAAACACATAAAAAAAAAAAATCCTGCCAATTAAGCTTACCAAAAAGGAGAAAATTGAAACCTGAAGTACCATGCAAATACACACTGAAGGACATGTACATCTAGAAAAAACTAGTGAAACCACAGGATGTGCGCAGCTCATCCTGGGGTGTCATGAAAAGAGAGCGATAGCATCAGTAGCCCCGGGCAACTCCACAAATGGGAGTGGCCAAGTGTTGTTGGAGATAAGTGCCATCATGCCATAATTACCACAAATAAAAAAACAAACAAGGGCCAGCATGTGCCTGCAATTATGTTCCTGCATTATTCATGTTTCATTTAACTATATAGTTGCTTCTCCAGAGTGAGAGAAATTACATTTGTTATTTATTTTGCTGAATGTGTCTAGAATGTGATTGTATGGTGTGGATAGAACGCCTGCAACAGTGTTAATTCTCTGTAAGCTGTGTGATGATAAATATCAATGTGTTTGTTTGTGTGTGCACGTCTGCTTGTGTGGCAGATGTGGGTGAACTAACACCAGCTGTACCCACTGAACAATGGGCCCCGCCTCAGGAGGTCCCATTATGGGACATTAGCAACTGTATCCTTGAAGATGGACAAATTCTTATTTCTCCAGAGGAAGAGGTACACACCACTCACCAACTCCCCATGGTTAACCAAAAGTCTATTACACCTGCAGACACAGTGCAAACATGTTTTACAAAATTTCAAAAAAGTAATTTTATTTTGATAGAGTGAGTGTAAATGTGCAAATATGTGTGTGTGTGTGTCTTTCTCAGCCAACAATGTGGACCCGAAACCGTGTCAGCAGCAACCTGTCCAACCTCAGCATGCAGAACCTCGTAGATATCGACGCAGGTTAATACATCACCCACACACACACACACACACACACACACACACACACACACACACACACACACACACACACACACATAAATTAAGTAAAATAAAGAACAAATTCATACATTTTACAATGCAGTGAACACTAAGCAAAACCATCAGGAATTTGGGCAGTATGACCAGAATAACAGCTACTGACATCACAGCAACACTAAGTATGATTCTGCAGACAGTCACAGAGGAAATAGCTGAATGGTTAAGCGTGGGAGTGACTATCAAATTGCTTCCTTTACGTTTTTTGGGGAAGATAGCATCGCGCCTCGGCGTTCTAGCAGTCCAATGCTTGCAGAGACCGAGAGGGCATAGTCAGTACCTGCTTCCATTCATCTCTGGAGTTTTGCTTGGAAGAAGCTGTGAGGCTTCACTGTGGAAGTGACTGATTCTGTATTGATTTTGGCTGTTTGGCTCGGTGTCACCATCAGCATATGTTAATGAAGAGAGGAGGGCAATGTTAAAGGGTCAGAGATTGAAGTAAGAAGACTGTGGCATACCTCTGGACTAAATGATGGGATTTAGACGCTGGATTGTTTGTGGTGGGGCTTTGGGTAAGCAAAAAAAAGAGAAAAATTTCTACATTCACATCTTTGACTTTAAAGATATCTTTACGATATAAATGAAGGGTTAAAAAAGTGACACTGAATAGACAAATCGGGCAGAATCATGGCAGCATGTGATTTCTAATTTCATCCGCTGCAAAGCTTTAAATGTAGCAAAATATATGCAATTAGTAAACGTAGATAGCTGCAGCTCCAGCTGAAAACCACATCCTGTATGGCCTAATCTGAAAGCATTTGCTAATATTACAATCTTGACTAATGTTAGTTTAGTCTTTCTTCAGTAGAAGTGCTGGCGGTGGTGTTGGATCAGTGACTGAGTGAATTTTTACTGGCAGTTTTGAGAGAAGGGTCTGCACTCAGGGAGTGACAATCAAAAATTTGGTTTGGATATTTGATGCCTGGAAGCAAATTACTCATAAAAATATCTGAAATATACAAAGTATTGACCACAACCCCTAAACGGAAAGAAACTATATATTTCTATGTATATAATTGCGTAACACTAACAAGCGTGTTAGAATATTGATCAAGATTGAAGCAAAAATTATATTTTCGGTTTGTCAATATCAAAGTGTTAATTTCTTCCTGATACTTAGAATGTAGCCCTGATCACGTGGGCCTGCAGGGTGGCCCTCGACCAAAGAACCAAGATGGTGGTGTAAGGGTGAGTATTGTACACACCAGAGATAACAATCCTTCAGCTAACTCTACATTTCCTGTTGATGTAATACATAATTGCTCACATACACCATGCTTGCCTTCTTCACCCTTAGGCACTGATCAAGCGACGTCTCGAGAACAGGGCAAAGAGGAATAGCAACAGCCAACCAAACCCAATGGGACTAAACAAAGGAAGCAGGTAAAGTTCACTGTAATGCTTGTGAAGGCAAAGACAGTGCAGTCTATAAGTGCTCCTCCTGCACTGTCCCAAGTACAACTGAGGATAATGGGAATGTCACCAGTTTTTTAAGAACAGTAGGTGGTCATAAACCAAAGTAATGGACAAATTGAAATTTTGAACTGATGGGAGATTACCAAAGTTATTACAATTCATCCTGAGGGGGACATAAATGTGTCTATCAAAATTCATGGGGATCCATCCAATAGTTGTTTGGATGGATACTGTTGTAATAGATGTTGAGATATTTCACTGGATAAGTGAAAAATGTGACCTGCTGGTGGCGCTAGAGAATAAGTCAGGGTATCAGAAAAGTCTATAGGCTTCATCTTCTGGGCATCCTGGATATCTGTACCAAATGTTATGGCAATCCATCCAATAGTTGCCAAGACATGTCACAAAACCTAAAATGTTAACATCACGGTGGCGCTTGAGAAAAACTCAGGGATCACCAAAGTCAGTGGGCTACAACCTGTGGGGACCATGAATGTCTGTACAAAATTTCATGGCTATCAATGTGATCTCTACAAGCCATTCTTTTCTGAAACTTATCACAATGACAAGAAGGGATTCTAATCTATTAATACATATATCACATACTTATAGTCATAGTACCAGCAGTCTGTGAAAGTTCTTCATAGGGCTAGTGTCCCAAAGGGCGTAGCAATGGGTAGTAAAAGGTTAAAGAAAATTTTATTACCCTTGACAAATCATGGTATTTAACACACTTAACACTTAACATTTTTATCATTTCCAATCTGACTTACTTTTTCTACTCTGTTTATTTCTAAGGCACTATGGTTCCCGGGAGTCTGTGTCAATTCCAGTCGGTGCGTTGGGGAGTCTAGATCTGAGCGCAGACACCAGCACTGTCATCAGGCCGGTCCACAGCTCCATTTTGGGGGAGAAGTACTGCTTTGAGGTACACTTCAACATGTGCATTCTGTGTATGATGCTCCTTCAGGCTCCTCAAGGAGCATCATACAGGGCCCTCAATTGTGTCAAAAAACAAACTTCCTATCCCAGTAAGGCTAACATGGTGCTGTTGGTTTCAATGTACTTATAGGTGATAAACTCTGAGAACACCCACTGCTTTGGCTGCTCCTCAGCTGCTGAACGTGACCGTTGGATTGAAGACCTGAGACGGGCTGCCCAGCCCAATAAGGTAAGCCATTAGCTCCAAAAAATGTATCATGTGAAATCAAAATGCTAATAAAAAGAGCTAAATGCATCATTGTTCACAGGATAACATCGAGCGCACAGAGAACTCCCTGAGTCTGTGGGTAAATGAAGCTAAGGATCTGCCACCCAAACGGTCTTATTACTGCGAGGTACACCTGGACGGGACCCTGTTTGCTCGCACCAGCAGCCGAGCTGTCTGCAAGCCATCTAACCGCTCCAACCTGGCAGGGGATAGCTCTTTTGGGTCTTCAGGAGGCCTGGGGACAAGTGGAGGTGTGGCTGGAGGGTGTCAGTTATTCTGGGGTGAATTCTTTGAGCTAGACAACCTGCCCTGTGTCTCGCAAATTACCCTGCACCTCTTCCGTGAAGAAGACCCCAAGAAAAAGCGTCACTCCCGAGACGAGTCCAACCTGCACCCACTGGGCAGCGTGGCCATACCTTTAGCTGAGATCCGAGGGAGGACCTATCAGGAGAAGTGGTATCCCATCACTCCATACAAGGCCTCAGGCACAGCGGGGAACAAAGAACTGCTGGGCCCACAGGCTTCACTCCGCATCAAGGCCCGTTTCCAGAATTTGCAAGTGCTGCCCATGGAGAAATACAAAGAGTTTGCTGAGTATGTGACGGTGGATTATGTGGAAATGTGCAGAAACCTGGAGCCACTTCTGAATGTGAAGGAGAAGGAAGAGCTGGCAGGAGCTCTGGTTCATGTACTGCAGAGTATTGGCAAAGCCAAGGTAGAGAATGAGTCTCATAGAAAATCCATATAACTGCAACACAGTTTTGAAACAACTCAAACATAATCTGATTTTAACAATACAATAAAAAGGAATAATAAGACATGTTTTCTTAATTGAATGTGTTTTGAATGTGTATGCTTCAGGAGTTCCTCATTGATTTGGGCAGTGCAGAAGTGGAGCGTCTTGGAGAGAAGGAGGCACTGATCTTCAGAGAGAACACACTGGCCACTAAAGCCATAGATGATTATATGAAGCTGGTTGGCCAAAAGTACCTCCTTGACACACTAGGTAGGGTAGTTCAGTGGTAAAGGTGGCTTCTTGTAATTGGTATGGGTTGGTGCTTTATTTTCACTGAACTCTGTGCTTTCTTTTTCACTGCAGGGGACTTTATCACCCGTCTTTACGCCTCGGTGGAGAACTGTGAAGTTGACCCTCGTAAATGCCCTGCGTCTGAACTATCAAACAACCAGAGGCACTTGAGGGAAACCTGTGAGGAGGTGGTGCAAAAGATTGTTGAGATCCATGGGTGAGAGAAGAGAGGTCATAGAAAGAACAAAGACATAAAATAACAAATATTAAATGATCAGGCCACTAGTGGTATTTGAGCTGATGCTTGACATGTTTCTTGCCTTCAGACCCTTTCCTGAAGAGTTAAACAAGATCTTCTCCAGCTGGGTGGAGCTGTGTGAAGACCAGGGCATACCAGAGATTGGCCAACGTCTCATCTCTGCTTCCCTCTTCCTCCGCTTCTTATGTCCTGCTATCCTCAGTCCTTCTCTTTTTGGTCTGACACAGCCTTATCCAGAGCCAAACACCCTGCGTACCCTCACCTTAACTGCCAAAGTCATCCAGAATCTGGCAAACTTCACCCTGTGAGTGGCGTCTTATCTGCTTAGACAAACTCGAATACATCACTTTTGTGCATTTATACCTGCGCAAAACATCTTTTTGACATACTGAAAAACAAGTATTCTAGGAATGAGATTTAAGACATCCTCTTAATTTACCTGCTGTGGCTTGAGTAAATGAAATCTTGTGTTCTGATTCAGGTTTGGAGAGAAGGAGGAATACATGCTCTTTATGAACGAATTCCTGCAGCAGCACTGGGATGGAATGAGGGGCTTTCTACAAACAGTGTCCAATTTAGACACCGAAATCCCAATGAGTTCCTTCGATGGATATGTGGACCTGCCTCTGCGCTTGGCTGTGCTGCATGGCCTGCTAGTAGACATCATCCATCAGAGGGACCAGGTAGGATGGAAAACCAATGAGTCAAGTATGGTAGTTAGTTGTAAAGGTTTGTGTAACTCTCACAGTATTGATCAGTTGTGTGTACTTGAACTTTAAGCTTGTGTATGATTGGATCAGTAGACTGTTAAGTATACTGTATAGTTTCCAGTGTCCATGAGTCAATTTTGAGACTAATATACACAGGAAATACCTGGGCAACCTTGATCATTTTCGGCTTGACTGCTGGTACCCCCTAACCCTTAGGGCCTGGTTATGCTAGAAAACAACTAGTTTGTACAACATGTTGTCCAACCATGTCGGGAGGCAAAAGTGTTCATAGCTGATCCGAATGGTCAAACTCAAAAGGTGGGGTGAAAGGCAGCCATAGAGAGAGTGAGATGCGATAGTTGTTTAAATGCTACAAATAGCTGTGTAGAGAAAAAAAAAAGATGTAGATTGAGAACTTTTACCCCTGCTTACTTTCTCACCTCCACATGCCTGGCCAATCACTGCATGAAGGGAGTGTGAATGTGGACCTAACATGCAGCTTGTTCTTCCTCAGAACACAATTGACAAGCTGCACCCTCTGCCTTCGATTCTGAACCAGATAACAGAATCACTGGGCCCTCAAGCACCTCGGATCGTAGTTAACAGGTATGTTTAAGGCCTATATCTTATTTGACTTGTCAGCAACTTATTATGTATTAGAAACTTGAACATGGTGTTGTTAAATGTTACTTAAGCAGTCTCTTTCTTGTAGCCAAATGGGACAAGACAAGCCAGTGTACATTCCTCCTAAAGACTTGGGCAAGTACAGCCCTCACCAATCATCCCTCCAGCAGCTTCCTGTGGACTCCAAAGGCCTACGAGATGGGTATGATAGTTGTATGTCTGTTACTGGGCTCAGCCAATATTGCTTTTAATATGTCAATAACCATACACATAGTGTACAAAGCAGATATAGGATGGTTTAACCTGCAAAAATGATTTGCAGATTTTTCAAACGCCATCATATGGCACCGTATGGCACTTAAATAATTAATAAATTTATTCAACAGGGATGTTAGGACTCGGAGTATGAGAGGGAGGAAGCCAGTCACCAGAACTCAGAGTGCTCCACACAGACGTCCCGGTCACGCAAAACATACCTTGAAGAGGCAGACAAGTTCTGAAACTCTGCCGATAGCTGACAATGAACAAGAGATAGAGACCAACAAACCACTTATCTCATCACCAAATACTGTGAGTACAAAGAGGAACTGTGAACCTGACTCTACTATTTTGGTTACTGGAGCTCAACAGGTCATGTGCTCATGCCACTGCAATAAATATTTAACCTTTTTCTAGTAGGCTATCTTGAAATATTGCCTGTTTTTTAATCATTAATAATAAAAATGTTTATGACATACAGTACTGTATGTTAACACAGAGATAATATTACTTTGTGTCATCCTGTTTCAGAGTGCCAGTATCAAACGTCAACCTGCACCAGTTCCCTGGATCAAAGTCACCCACAACAGGGAGTCAAGTGAGATGAAAACTGAGAATGAGCAGTTCACCTTACTGGATAGGGTATGTCAAACCTCCTACCCACTAAAGTGACATAATACTTTTTTGCTTTGTAGTGTATGATTTCATTATTACATTTCAATTCACATACCAGCATGCTCAAGAGCTATCAGAGCTCCGTCTGGGGATAGAGCAGGTGACGGAGTGTGAGCTGGACATGGCAAAGCGTCTGGAGGACTTCATTATCCAAAGCCAGGACCAGAATGCAATGCTGCAGGCAGAGGTGAACGAGCTCCGGAATCAGCTGGCTGTGCGTGAAGAGCAACTCGCCAGCGCCACCTTCAGGTAAGATAGAGTTAAACAGTAATGTTCATGGTCCATGTGTCACCAAATGTATTCAGTTTTCAAGGGAAATATATTTCATTTTACCTGCTTTTTGTGTGTGTATTATGCATTATGTGTATTTATTCTGCATACTCTGTGTATTCCACACTTTATAATTTTAATCAGTCTCATAAAGGTTAAGGAAGCTGTTGATACTTCATTTGGATTGGGTGTAGAAAGCAGTAGTCTATGCTGTGTTTTAATTGTTATAACTAATTATCAGTAAATTATTTCACGTTTCCAAATCATTTGCTACTGAAGGGTTCTGTTCTTGTCCATATAAGCATCTCTTCTATCTGTGTCTGTCACAGGCTGGGTGTGATCGAGGAGGAAAGGGAGGAAGATGAGAGGAAGTTAGGTGTTGCCATTGCAGCAGCCGAGCGAATGAACGTACTGGTAAGAAAGACAGAGAAAGCCAATTAACAAGCTTTGTTAAAGGAACAATTCACATAGCACTTTTTATCTATTCAATCCCATGTCTGGTAAAACTGCACTGAACTTTGTAGAACCATCAAACACTGAGCATGCTTGTGTAGTTCATTACTATACACAGGCTAACTTGTAACTATCAGGTTTGACAGGGTAAGTGTTTTGTAGCTGAATATTTGCACTATTTGTGTCCCACACACAATCAGTTGTGCATGACCCCAGCATTATTACTGAGCAGATATGGAAGATAATGAGATAGATAATTAGATTACACTTTGGACCAACAAAAAGGTTGGATCATTCTGCAAGAGCTTGAGAGTAAGTTGAGTGTGTTTGGTGCCCTTTTAAATGTTTCATCACCTGAACTGTGGTTTAATAGGTAATTTTAATATTGGAGTTAACTATCAGTTTGTGTTGTTGTTATCAGTTCAGATTCAATGCATCTTTTCCATAATACTAAAGGTATTTACTATGGAGGTACTGTGTTAGAAGCCTCTTCATTGGCAGTATACAGCAGTTGAATTGCATACATGAGTGAGTCAATGGAAACATATTCATGGCTGTTTTTTATGTGCTCACAGGAGGAGCAGTTTGCAGGCCTAATGAGGGAGCTTCACCAGCTCACTGAGGCCTACAACAGTGGCCAAAACAACATACAGCATCCTGAAAAGCCACACATCAACAGCAACTGAACCCTGATAGTAAAAAGATTTAGAACTGCAGTATCACAATATTGTGTAAATACATATATAGAGTTTGTGGGAAACCACTGCCTCAAATTACAATTAAGGTTTCCTGATCTGGCATAAGTTTATTTTATGAACATACTCAGAATTTCAGCTTTTATTGTATCGCAGCTACAGATGTGTTTGACCTGTAAACCTTTCTAATAAATAAAAAGAACCACAGCCTAAAGTGTTCCTCTCAGTGTATTCTGCAGTAGGTCATTGCAAGTGCAACAGTGGTGGAACATAACTAAATCTACAGCTACTTTACTTAAGTAAAGTATTCTTTATACTTCTACTCCACTACATTTCTGAGGGAAATATTGCACGTTATACTCCACTACAGTTATTTGGCAACTATAATTACTTTGCAAAATAAGATTTTACATGAAAATATATCAGTTTATAAAATATGATTAACTGACATAAATTAAACTACCCAGCAATCTACAGTATCAATGTAAGTAGTTCAAATTAGCTACCTCCACCACCTACAACATTAAAATGCTGCTTACACATTAATGCATCAGTAATATTAATCCAATAATACAGTACAGGCTAATCAAGGCTGGATCACCAACCAGGTTCACCATGTGACAATTAGTTTGTGGAAATTTAATTTGACATTGCTTGAACCACTAACTTGACTTAAACGTCTTTACCCCATTTAGGAGGAGGTACAAAACCACTAAAGCCTATTGTAAACTAAAATGATTGGAGCCTTAAGGTATGCATTATTATCTATTCTTTGGGCCACGTCTTGTAGAGGGGCTATGTGTCAAAATATGGTTTTAAGGCCTTTATTATTGCAGTACATATGGTGCTTAGAGTATTTTACGGAATTAGGGGCAGGGGGGTCCGGGGTATGTCACAGATTTTTGGGGGGTCAAGTGGACAGAATTACTGGATTTTCTCTGGAAAAAGGAAAATAACTTATGTTGCAATGAATACTATACAATGGGACTATAGTGTGATAAAGTGATTGTACATGTAATTTACTAAGTCAAAAAATGGATTTAGTGTTATTCTTTAAATAAAATCAATTTTTATAAGATAATAAGTCAAATGATGAGATAAGGCAAATCTAAATTTTGTTTTAGTAAAGTCACAATTCTGACTTTAAAAGTCATACTTTTGACTTAGTATCTCATAATTTTGACAAACCATGAGTGTTATGTTTTTTTTTTCGTCATTCTATTTTTTTGTCGGCACGGGAATGGGCTTCCATGCCGGTTAGATTTGTGTCCAACTTGATCCAGACTTGCTCAGACGCTGTTCTCCACCGACTGCAAGACCCAGGGCACGATGGGAACGCTTGGCTGTCGCCTGATCAAAGAGCTGATTGGCTCTTAGTTTTGACAACAAACATCACGTTTTGTAGAAAATCCTAATTTTCTGTGTAATTGTAACATTTAACGCTAGATTGTAGGCTGCATGATGTAAATATTTCTGGGACTTCCTGTATATTCGTTGAAGGCTGCTGGAAACTGTCTGACTGATCTCGACTTTCCAAGCGAGGCGCAGTTCATCTCGAACGAGCCTATTTACGTCCTGTTAGATCCACCTGTAGGCTACCTGTAGCTTGCAGATCACATTCGGATAGCTATGGCTGAAATAAACTTTATTATTATGCATATCAACCACACAGATTAAACCTTCATTGCACAACATACAGCAATAATCTAGCGTTAAATATTACAATTACACAGATTTTCTACAAAACGTGATGTTTGTGGTCAAAATTAAGAGCCAATCAGCTCTTTGATCAGGCGACAGCCAGGCGTTCATGCCCTGGGTCTTGCAGTCAGAGAGCACCTGCAGCGCCTGGCTCTAAAAACCGCGGCCGCCTCGATCTCGTGAGGTTATCGTTGTCCGGGTGTGCATGACGTCAGAGCAAGTCGGACACAAATCTAACCGGTATTGACATAGATATTAAATGCACCTTTTGTAATGCTGAGCCAGAAACAGTTATGCATTTATTTTGCCATTGTCCCTTCGTGTCTGTGTTTTGGAAAGACATAGAGAAATGTGTTTATAACAAAACTGGTCATTCTTTAACAATTACGCCTGAAGACATTATTACTAAATTCCAATCTGATAATGAGCCTTTGAGTTACATGACAAATCTTATACTCCTATTTGGCAAATTTCACATACATAAAACAAGATTTTCTAAGTCCTTCCCTAGCTTCAATATTTTTTTGGTTGAATTCAATTTGTGCATAGATACGTTAAAACACAAAAAAAGTGAGCGCACAATGTTATATTTTAAAGATTTATTCTCTGTAACCCCTGTTTAAGCTGCACTGACTTTTATTAACGTTTTTTTTTTTAAAGTATAATATATATATATATATATATATTATACTTTTTTTCATCTACATTTTCATATTTCATTTTCTTATTTAATTTATTGTATTCCTTTTTACACACTGGAATTTTAGTTTGTACAAAGATGTTCTTCGCAAGCTGATTGTCTCTATGTCCCACCCTCTGCATCAGACTGTGGGGGCCTTAAGCAGCTCCTTCAGTCAGAGACTCATGTAAGAAGGAGCGCTTCCGCAGGTCCTTCATTCCCACTGCAATCAGACTGTATAATGCTGCATTATAACCTGCTGCATCATTGTAACCACTACTCACATCACAGTATGATCATTATCTGTGAAACCAAATCTCACAACTGGCACATCTAGCTGGGTGAGGCTGTGTACATAATGTTTCTTATATGTATTTATTGCATTGTGTATATAATGTTTCTTTTATTTAATTTCTCTTTCTTTAATTGTGGTTTTATCTCTGTCTTTTGAGCTGCTGTAACGGTGAACTTCCACCACTGTGTGATCAATAAAGTTTATCTTATCTCATAATGTTCAATAAAAAAAAAAAATAAAAAAAAAAAAACACAAATCTAACCGGCATGCATTGTGCGGCGATCACCGGTGATCGACTCTGCGCAGGCCTGGCTCATCTCGAACGAGCCTAATATTTCTGGGACTTCCTGTATATTCTTTGAAGGCTGCTGAAACTGTCTGACTCATGACTGTATGGTCTGACTTGACTGCTGCTGTTTGTCACCGCCCCCTGCTGCTTCCGCGTGATCTCGTCCACATACAAGACGGGACGCACATCTCGAACGAGCCTGTAACTTACCGTGTGAAGCGAACGTGTACACTCGAGGACTTAAGGTATTGTGGGAGATTAAGCCTAAATATGTTAAAGCTTCTTATTTTCCGAATTGCCTGTTCATGTTTTTATATGTGAATGTAGCCTAAATTTGAACGCCAAACTCGGCGGCGCGCTGAATGTTCGATCCATAGACGTATAAACGGAGCTCGTCTTGAGATACGTTTGTTTACATTTTACACTGACAGTTTTATTTAACGCTACTATTTTGCTAAAAGAAATACGCCAACTAAAAGAAAACAGTCGACACTAAGAATCCATTTTGCTTTGGAATTGAATCGAAACGAGTATCTTTACTTTCGTTTTCATGCACCTGACAAGTTAGGTTTCGTTTCTCCCTCGCAGCCTCATCTGAAGTCTCGTCATGGCCGAGGTGGACGAGACTCCGTTTTCTCTGATGAGTCTGGAGGATGAGCTGACCTGCAGCATCTGTCTGAGTACCTTTGACTGTCCGGTGACCATCCCCTGCGGACACAACTTCTGCCAGGACTGCCTCCTCGCCACCTGGAAGGACTCCTACAGCTGTCCTCAGTGTCGGACCCACTTCGCCACCAAACCGGAGCTGAAGAAAAACACGGTCCTCAGCACCGTCGTGGAGACCTTCAACTTGAGGTCGACAAAGAGCGAGGCCAGCCTGATCGGAGAGGAGAGCAAAGCCGAGAAAAAGGATGTCATACGCTGTGATACATGTATGGAAGCAGAGGCGTCTCAGACCTGCCTCACCTGCATGGCCTCTTTCTGTGAGGAGCACCTGCGGCCTCACCGGGAAAACCCAATTTTTCGTACCCACCAGCTGAGTGAGCCTGTCGGCGACCTGTTGGAGCGGATCTGCCCGGACCACCACAAGCTGATGGAGCTCTTCTGCACCCAACATGGCCGTCCGATCTGCAGCCTCTGCCTCCAGCAAGTCCACAAAGGCTGCTCCTTCATGTCTCCTGAGGAGCAGAGGAACCTGAAAGAGGTCTGTTTGTGTGTGTCTCTCAAGTGTTTGCCTGAGAAGTTAAAAAGTGCCAGTTCACTCAAATTAAGAGAAAAAAACCCACTTAAGTGGTATGTAGCCACACAGAGAATTTAAAAAGATTTCTGCCTCCATCTTCCCAAAAATAGGAATGAATGGAATTTTGTTTGTGGTGCTCAAAGCATTGAAAATATATATTTCAAAATAAAACAGGTGTGTCTTTCTACATATTCTTGCTATATGATATTCCTCATTTTCTTGGTAGTAAGTAGTTCCGAGGGGTGAAATGTAACCAATAACAAAAAGTACTGTGTTGAAATACAATTCTGAGATACATGTACTTTGTTTGAGCATTTATTTATTACTCTACTCTTGTACTCTGTCATGGCTGGTGTGAGTGGGGCAACAGGAATAGGACCCAGGTGAAGATGAAGGAGGCAGAGCTGGTGCAGTTCAATTATCTATTTACAAAACTGGTGGTGCAAAGGCTGCCAGGACCATGGGGCAGGCAGGGATCAACACCAGATAGACAGTTTAAAACAGGCTAGGTCAGGCAGAAACAAACAGACAGAAGGCTGGAAAGCTAGGCAGAACACAATAACAATGGATCTGGGCTGGTATATATAGTGAGTGGCTGATGAGGGAATGAGTTGCAGGTGGGGAGATGGGCGGGGAAGCTCAGGTGAGAATAATGATGTGATTGCATGGAAGATGGGAGGGGCAGGTATCTGAAATAAAAGGAAAGTCTGGAGGCATCTGGTGGACAGGTACAGAATAACACTGAAGGGGCCTGGGAAAGTGGAGATGTGTCTGAAGAGAGACAGAGAGGCAGAATGAGCAGGAATACACACAATCGAGGTGGGCATTGTGTCATACTCTTACTACATGTCAGAGTCAAATATTGTACTTTTTACTCCACTACTGTTATTTGACAGCCATAGTTAATACTTACTTTTGATTTCACTTTGAGTTTACATACAAAACCCATGATCACCGTGTAAAATATGATGCACAATTACCATATATTAAGTGGTTAATTAATAGCAACAATCCAAAAATACAATGCATACAGTATAATAATATAACACTCTGAAAGGGGCCATTCTGCATAAGGAGTAATTTTACTTTTGACACTTTACGTAAATATTTCTCATAATACAAATGTACTTTTACTTAAGCATTTTGACACAGTAGTATTGCCACTTTTACTCGAGTAAAGGATCTGAACACTTATTCCACAACTAGTAGTTCCATTAAAAACCGTGAGACCCAGCCGGGCAGGATACCTTGCTGTGAGCATTCTTTATTTGGGAGTCCAGTAGAAAAAAAGTCACTGTGAAAACTAGTCACAGTTTTGAGAGACTTGACTGGTGAGAACGCAGGCTTGATAATCTGAGCATAACCACCTAGTCCTTTTAAAAGCAAACCCCCATTCTAAAACTGAATAACCAGGATTAAGCCCAAAGTTATCACTTACCCAATAATCCGTATTTGTAAGACAGTGCTCAGTGCAAAACTGACCCTGATTCTCTGTAAACTGTGTTTGTCTCTGTCTGGATTAACTGAATGCGTCATGTTTCTCTGTTTCTAGTCCGACCTGAGAGGCAAGTTGGGTTTGCTGGACCAGAAGATTACAAAGAATGAGAATGTTTTGTCTCAAATGAAGGACATGCAGAACCAGCTAAAGGTGACTCTTTGCATTTGACGTTACTGTATTATTCACACGAATGGGGAAAAATGGTGCCTTGAAAGAAGAAGAAGCTGGAATAAAGAAAGAAATTAATGAGTGATTCCTGTTAATTTGCAATCCATAATTTCTTGTATTGTAAGGTATTTCTGTTATTTTGTTTAAATGTACCTGTCTTGTTACCTACTGATCTATTTATGGATCCTCTTGGTCCTCCCCTAGGACTCAGCGACCAACAGAAAGAAAGCTTTGGCAGCTGAGTATCAGCAGATGCGGGATATGTTGGCCCGAGACGAGCGTGAGGCTCTGAATGCAGTGGACCGCGAGCTGGAGGGCGGCCAGACCAAACTCAACACTCTCAAGAAGAAGTTCACTGACAACGTTGACAATATGAGCAAAGCTAAAGAAAATATCCACAGTCTGCTGAGTCAGTCCCAAACTCTGGCCTTCCTACAGGTGAGACAACTGTGATTGTCAATCTGCATAGTATCTGCAAACTGAATTGAATAATTTGGTTTAATTTAGTAATGTGATGCTCTGCACAGGTATGAAGTTATTACCTTGAAGTGACCCATGACATCAGATTCCTATCTGAGCCCAACCTTGATCTGACAGTTGTTCCTTTTTTTGCGTGCCTGCCTCTAACACAGGATGTGCCTGCATACACATACACCTTGTCACACATTTTTTCAAGTCTATCTTTATACAATACTCACATGCACATATGTACAATAAAGGTGTTGTTGGTGGCCCATTCCTCCTGTTCATACTGGCTGTGAAGAGATTCCTTCCTGAAGTGATTTCAGTGTAAGTGATTGGGGACAAAATCCACAGTCCTCATTCTATAATATTATAATGTAATATATTTAGTAAGCCGTTCAACCCAAGCCTGATGTCTTTTTTAGGCTATGAGGTCCAAATCTTCCAAAAGGATCAGGTCCCGTTGGGCTCTTTTCAGTTCTGGTTGCAGAGCTCTCAAGTGATTTGTACTAAATGTCTAAAACATTCAAAAACACCAGCATGGTCCTTCAGCAACCTATGCTGTCTGGATTTCAAATAAACAAAACTAATAAGTAAGTAGAGTACAGCATGTCCTCTCCATAACAGGCCAAATTGTATATGGTGTGTGAACATTTCCCCAGAGAGG
Organism: Macquaria ambigua; assembly: GCA_008360985.2. Classification (NCBI taxonomy): domain Eukaryota; kingdom Metazoa; phylum Chordata; class Actinopteri; order Centrarchiformes; family Percichthyidae; genus Macquaria; species Macquaria ambigua. The sequence goes on from VMKM01002288.1 coordinate 78,087, forward strand.
AAACTGACATTCATCACTCCTTTTGTCCTGTTTTAATTGAAAGCACTTGATAATTAATTCATCACGACTTTAACTTAACAGCGAATGCCAGCGAAGTTATTCACTATTAGTGAAAAACTTATGCACTGGGTGCACTCAGCTGATGAGCGCTGCAACCCGACATAACATTACTTTCCCTTACTTATAGTTGAGTCCATTAGGGGATTCAATTTCATCTTAAAACCATTTTATAAATAAGGCACCAGGTTAATTCTAGTTAAAACTTGAAGGAATTACTTAATTTTAAAGCAACATTATGCAGAAATTGGTATTTTTTGAGACTTGGTGCCCCTACAGTTTGTGCGGTTCACCCTCATGGACAGATGTACGCGTGCATTTGTTGACACGCTGAAGGATTTGGATTTGGTGGGCTGGATGCATGCTATGTTTCACCCGTCACACTGCAATCTGACAACTTTATTCTTACATCCTTCCGATGATATGTAACTTACACTTTTTACCGCATATTTGACCCACAATAAAAAATAGTATAGCTTTATCTTGACCGTTTTGAATAAAACCTTGTTCCGTCAAAGAAAATAACATTGTGTTCCTCTCCTCACAGACTTCATTTGACCTGCCCCCAGCCGCGAACTTTGACCCTCACACCCCTCGAATCAGCCTGGACTCCAAGAAGGTGACAGCAACACAGGGCTTTGCTGCTGCCCTGAAGGAGCATCTGACAGAGATCCTTAAACAGCCTGTTGAGGCCAGACTACAGATACTTAAACCAGGTGAATGTGCAGGTATATTTTTAGTGGAGGATTTTACATTTGGAGATGTTTTATGAAAGAATAATGAAGCCAATCATGTCCACTTTTGTTGCAGAACTTAACACTGGCAATGTTGCATCTGGTGAGTTTGTGTCATGTGGGAAGTACTGGAAATGAAATCAAATGTTGACTTTATCGATGCTGTGTTTTGTGGTTGTGGCTAACTGTTTGAAATTCTGAGTATATAAAATTCTTTCCCTTGTGTAATCATTGTACCTGGGATCTTCAGGGGCTCAGCTGGTGGAACGGGTCCTCCACTAAATGCAGGGTTGGCGGTTCAATCTCCAGCTCCTCCTGTGTCCTTGAGCAAGACACTGAAACCCAAATTGTTCCCGATGGTAGCATTGTAGCTTGCTGCCATCGGTG